>VUQG01043401.1:0-13197 GCA_015106755.1 Etia nguti
GGAACGCTGGTTTGAGCGCGGAGTGAAGGAGGCCATTTACGTGAAAAGGGAAAGACCATCTCTGAATCGAGGAGGGGGCCTAAGGGTACATCTTTCGCCATCTTACAATGCTGTGATTGCAGCCATTCCCCAGCTCTCTGTGAATGGTACTCATGGCCATTGATCAGTGGTCTTTGATCAGTAGGTTTTGGTCAGTGGTTGTTGATCAATGGTCATGAGAATTTGCATAATTAAGATTAAGGAACTGACCTCCCAGCCCATTGTTCCTTCAGTGGGCTGGTTTCAGTCGTTATGCAAATGTACTGTTTATAAGATTGGGGAAACCTGCAGTCAGCTGAGACTGAAGAAGTCACTCGGATGAGTGACGAAACGTTTCTCCCACAAAACGCTACGTCCAGATGAACAGAATCAACTTTTGGAGAATAAGATTTTAAACTCAATTCGATATTTAATAGGAAGCCGATGTAAGTTGGCTAAAACTGGGGTGATGGAATCATACCTTCTTGTGCCAGTTAAGAGACATGCTGCAGCATTTTGTACTAATTGGAGGCCCAAGTAAGGTGAGTTACAATAATCTTGAAGTGATGAATGCATGAATAAGTTTCTCTAGATCTTTAGGTGGTATATAAAGTTTAGCCTTAGAAATTTGGCGTATTTGATGGAAGCTACTTTTTACCACAGTAGACACCTGTTTATCTATTTGAAGGAACTATCCATAAAAACTCCAAGATTCCTAGCAGCATCAGTGAGGTGATTAGCAATGGGCCCGAGTGTACTAATTAGTTATCCCAGAGGAATATGTCTATCAAAAACAATAATTTCTGTCTTCATTTCATTTAGGGTAAGAGAGTTACATGATAACCAGTCTTTGACATCCCTCAAATAATCAAACAGAGGATGTTGTGAAGATGAAACATCCCCAGTCTAGCGGAGATATATTTGAATATCATCAGTGTAGCAATGAAAAGAAACATAACGTTTTTCAAAAATGGAGCCCAAGAGCAGCATGTACAAGGAGAACAACACAGGACCCAGCACCGAGCCCTGGGGCACACCACAGCAAAAGGGGCAGAAGAAGAGGAATATTTTCCCATCATGACCGCTCAGAAAAATATGATTTCAACTATGAAAGAACATTTCCTTTAAGGCCTACTGCATGTTCTAACCTTGCCAAAAGAATATCATGATCGACCGTGTCAAAGGCTGAAGTCAGATCTAATAGAACTAAGACCGCAGAGCGCCCTGAGTCAGCGATTAGAAGGAGGTCGTTGAAAACTCTTAGTAGGGCAGTTTCGGTACTGCGACGCGGTTTAAATCTGGACTGGAATTTATCACTGATACCGTTTATCTCTAAATGGACCTGTAGTTGCTGAAGCACTATTTTCTCTAAAATTTTTAACATAAAAGGGAGTTTAGAAATCAGCCTGTAATTTGCGAGAACGTTATGATCAAGGCTGCTTTTCTTAATAACAGGTTGCACGACTGCATGTTTAAAGACAGTCGGAACACAGCCAGATCACAGTGATGAGTTCATTTAAAATAAGATACAGGACCCGATTTTATTCAAAGCATCCTTAATGATACGAGAAGGAATAATATCATGCAAAGAATTTGAGCTTCTCAGGTTATTAATTATTTCCTTAAAAGTTGAGAATGAAACAGGTTCAAACTTTTGAAAAGCAGTTGAACATTTGGAAACTGGGGCTTGATTTACTGCTGGGAAATGTGGGGCCCTTAAAATTGAGATTTTATCTATAAAATAATTAAGAAATTATTTTCGCAGAGAGCCGGGGAGGCCTCCCTCCAAACATTAGAGCAGGGGTTTACCACTGAGTTAAAGATTTTAAACAGAACTCAAGGATTGTGACTATTAGTCGCAATGATGTCCGACAAAAAAGAAGCTTTTGCCATTTTAGCAGCCTTCTGATATTTAGATTGGCTCATATGCAGAATGTCGAGGGGCATCTGAAGTTAATCATTTTTCCATCTCCTCTCTGCTCGACAACATTCACGTGTAAAAGCAAGGGTGGATTCATTTAGCCAGGGTTGGCGAGAGGTTTTAGCGTGTTTAATATTTACTGGAGCCACAATGTCCAAAATAGAAAAGCATGTAGAAATGAAAGAGTTGACTAGGTCATCAACCGAGAGAGCTGCATTACTAATGACATCATAACAGGCAGTGTTAGGGAACAGAGAAATGGGCAACAACCTCAGGATTAATCATATACACTGGGCACAGTGGACCCTCAGAATTCAGTTCCAATTTGCATAACTCAACATCAAACATAACTGGGAAATGGTCTGAAATCCCAGCATGATTAATGTCCGTGATGCAAATATCGAGTCCATATGACAATACCAAATCAAGCGTATGGCCTTTAATGTGGATTAGTTTTCTTACCTACTGAATGAGATTAAAAGAGTCAATAAGGGTAAGGAAGTCCTTAGCCAATAGGTCTGCCTCACAGCAAATATGAATGTTAAAATCATCAGAAATAAGAACACGATCATATTTTAACAGGAGAGATCCTAAAAGATCAGCAAATTCACAGATAAAATCTTTGTCATGCTTCGTAGATCGATACACTACCACACAGAGAGTCAGGGGGCCTTAATGCGAACATGAATACCACTCCGTTTACCCCATTTCCTATGTCGTTTCTTGTGTGTGTGTGTGTGTGTGTGGGGGGGGGCAGGCAGTATGTGCACGCGGGGGTATCCATTCGAGACTGGGAAAAATTCCCTAAGTTCCAGTATAGATCCGGCTTTTGGTGATTCAAAGGTCGAAGATTTAAAAGAGTTTGTTGATCATAGGCAATTAGTGCAGTAGCATCCGGAAAGCATATAGAAAATAAAAAGGCAAAGAGTAAGCAACACTCAGAAAGACGAAGTCAGAGACGGCTCGCTGTACACACTAGCGCCATCTTGGTCTAAGTCCACGTTAGACAGGTTACATCCTTATAACACTTATTATTATTCGTCAGATTTATTGTGTGAATGCTGTGAGGGATTCATTGTGTTGAGTTCCTGTTTCTCTTTATTCTTTAAGTAGCTTCCGTACGTTTTTCACCATGGAACTACTGCCACAATTTTTGGGCTCTTTTCACCATTCAAATTTTTAAATATTCAGGCAATTCTAGTAGAGATTGCTATATTTTTTAGTATTTATAAATTTTAAACTTTTTAAAATGTTAAGCTTTTTATGCAATTTTTGGTCCCAATGAATGGAAAACATCCCATAAACCGCAAAAACTTTCTTGTTTTTGAAGCTTAGCTACTTCCACATGCTTTCTCCAGTTATTGGGCTATTATTGTATAACTCAGCTTTTTCATATTTCATACCGTTTTCCAAAAATCCCTCATTAACTTTTGGGTGGAATCAAAAGGATTTTTCAGACACAACATGGGTTGTTATGGTTGCTATGGAGCTTGCCCTAGAGTGAGTTACTGTAACATTTGAATCTGTTCTTCATGTGCAAACACATTCCTGTTGCTCGCTCAATTTTGGCTCTATCCACACAAATTATACATCAAATTGTAGGTATTTTAGTAGTAGTCTGAACACTGCCCAGCAGTGACATTCTGACATTCTTCGGGAATGTCACTTTTCCTTTGTCGTCTTTCAGCTGGAATGAGTCGCATTTGTTCAAAGAATGATTTCTGTTACAAAACAAGGACTGAGTTTGTTCTAACCCTTTGTCTTTATGGCTTAATTGAATTTGCTCCAATTCCTGTTTGTCATTGTTCTATTATGAAACTACAGCAACAGAAGTAGCAAACCTACTGCTTTTAGTTATAAACTGTGCCTTTGATGGTTTTGAAGCCATCTTTTCTTTTGTGTTTTGACTCTCTCCAAAAACAGGATCTTGTGCAGCTCTTGTTTGCTTTTCAAGAAAATCAAGAGGTCTTTGAATCTCGCTCTGCGATTGCACTTCTCTGTTATATCAACAACTATCATTCGGCATTTATTGCAAAGTCTAAAAGGTAACTTTGAAACAAGACTCCTGATATTGGTTGAATTTTCCAGCTCATCAGTAAACCCGGCTTCATACATTTTGTTGAAGCAGCTTCTCAAAAAGAATGGATAAGCTCATAATGCTGAAGCACCATCAGATTTTAAAACTGACCAATTCAGAGCCTTATCTATAAACGCAGATGTTATTTTTGCTCTGTTATCAAAGTTTGACTCAAGCTGCTTTTTTGCTTCAACATAAGCTGTCTGTGGACTCATGTGCATGCAACGTCTCACTAAGATTCTGGGCAGACCGTGGTAAACGGTTCTAAATAATAAAGCCCTGGAATCCAGACTCTGCTGATTCTGAACAGAGGTGAAAATTTGCATTTTTGCATCTACCATAACCAACTTAGTTCTTAAAGCCAATGCTTCTTTTCTTGCTTTTAATTGAACTTCTTCCAGTTTGAGCTCATGTTTTTCTTGCAATGCGTTCAACTTTGTCTTCAAAGCAATTCTTTCTACCTCAGCTTCCATCAGCCCCAATTAAGCTGCTTGGGAGATTTTAACTGGCTTAGGCTATAGGCTTTACTAATATTACTGGGTGAACTTTGTGCATCCTCTTTCAGCCAATTCTGTGAAGATCCAATCATCCAAGTCCAACCATCCAATCTTCCAAGTTCCACCAACTTCCAAGGTGACATCCAATTCAAATGATTTTTTTAATTAAATGTCATGGCCTTTTAAGTTCCTGAAACAGCAAATGACCGCGTCTAATATTTTTATCTTGTTTCTTGAATTGTTTTCTAATTAAACATATGAAAATAAAATTGAGGATTTTTCAGGTCATATTTATTCTGGAAAATACAAACATCTCATCACAGTTCTCTGACCTTGTTGGTCCAAGTTCATCACTGTAGTCTGGATTGGTATGTTTGGAATGGTCACTCCTCACAGACGGAGAGCTGGATCCTGCAGACTGGGACCTCTGACCTCTGCAGACAAACATGCTTTATTCAATTAAAAATTCTCTGATGAAAGTCAACGAAGCAGCTCTTGTCACACAGACTGCAGACAAAGCAGCTTTTTCCTGTCAGTAACAGTCCTCTTACATTAGATCACAGCTTTTTACAGGAAAACTGGACAAAACTGATTTTTGTTATAAATTCATTTTCATTTCTTCTCAGCACACAAACCCAGTCAAAATCAACCACAATCAACACTAATTATAATGTCAGTTTAGAATTATTACTGTTAACTCAGTGAGTTCAGTTCTCTGACCTCGTTGGTCCAGGTTCACCACCGAAGCCGGGAGGTCGATCTTTGGACCGGTCACTGGTCACAGATGGACAGCTGGATCCTGCAGACTCTGCTCTGTTCTCCTCTTCCTCCATCATCATCCTCTTGTGGATGTCAGTCAGTCTAAAAGGTAAACCACAAACACTCGGTGAGTTCATGTTGATGCAAATCTCAGTTCCACATCAGCTCTGCTGAATAATCTACGTTCCTATGACATCAGGAATCAAACGCTGTCATGAACACACCTCCATGTTTCTGTCATGTTTCTCTGAGAAACTGAATTTAAACAGTTTGAGGAAAAAAGGATGAACTTAAAGCTCCTGCAGGCTGTCACTTTATTGGATATTAGGAGAAAGTATTAAATATCATAAAGGCAGCTACAGCTAAACAGCAGAATGAGATAACAGTCTTTGTAGTTTATACATCATATCTACTATTTTATGTACTTTGCTGTTATATGTATGTATATACAATACTATTGCATTGTATGCCACCCTTTTCAGATCTTTATTTGCTTAAAATTTGAAAGCCATGTATCACTTTCATACCACTTCACAATTATGTACTACTTTGTGGTGGTTGACAGAAAATCTCAATAAAAACATTTAAGTTTGTGGTTGTAAGGAGACAAAATGTGTAAAAGATCAAAGGGGCATGAATACTTTGTCAAGGCACTGTATATTAAATCTGTCATGGTCCCTGTGTCTGCCTGATCTGCCCAGTGAGGTTGCATGTGTTTTTGTTTCTCTCTCTCTCCTACCTGCTCGCAACACTCTACCTAGGTGGAGCACATCGCAGGCTCCCGCTTTTGTCTTTGCACCTGTAAGTAATAACTCATCTGTGATTCATAATCCTGTCTGTCAGCCACTTCTTAAGGCAGTGGCTGCGGGGAATCCTTCTTCCCTGGACTATTGTGTAACACTCGTAAGTGTAATCCTGGCCTTTGCAATATTTTGAGTTCTCTTCGTGCTTTTCTCAGTATTAAATACCTTGTCCTTGTATATAGACTCCCAGGCCCTGTCCTGAGACAGTTTCCCAGAATCTGTACAAGAGTTTAGCAGTTTAAGTGTAGTACATAACGCACTAGGAGTTGTGCAAATAAAGAACTGTTTCTTGTGATTTGCAGTCTGCGCTTGATTCCGTCCTGCTCCGCCTTTACAAAAATCATTTCAGTACAGTGGTGTACAGTTCTTTCTTCCACCTTTTAAATTCATTCTAATAAACACATTAGTCCAATGTTTATGCAATTTTTCCTCTATTTCTCATTAACACTATTTTTCATTGACAGAATTTTTTTTCTTCTATATTTTTTTGTCAAAGTGCTCAAAAATCTATATTTTCTTTTAATAGCCTTTTTCCCCCCTTGTGTCTTTAAGAGCTCTGCAGGTGTAATATTAATTACAGTGACAGTAAAGGAGGTAAAGGCGATAAAAACACTGCAGCTGAGCTGTGATGTCATCACGTACGCTGTGTCTCTGTGGACTCTGTGTGAACTATTGATTGAACTCACAAAGTACAAACTGTAAGTACACAAACAGGAACGTAGCTCAGAATGGCGGACACACTCGGCCTCGTTGGTCCAGCTGTGAGTCCGTTACCGTGAACTATGGAGCGGCAGATTTGTGCTGTTTGTGCTGGAACTAAGCTGCACACAGCTGATGTTAGCCAGGAAAACATTACACACTGACTTTAATGGAGAGACCGGAAATACAAACACACAGTTTGTTGTGTGAAGAAATCAAACATGAGCTGAACGAACAGTAAAGTTCCTAAAGACAAACTGTTAAAGGAGGAAACAAAGCAAACTTACCGTTTCTTATCACAGAGATACGCAAACAACAAGATCCACTCCACACCTGGACACCAAACATGAACACACAGGTGAGCTGCTTCCTGGAAGGAGGCGGGACTCCACCTGAAGCAAGACAGGTGGGAGAGGCTGAGCAGAGCAGCACTCAGCTTCATTTCAAAACATCCTTAAAGTTGCTGAACAACAAATTTTTATGTCTAAAAAGCTTCCCTTTCATCTCTTTTCCATTTCTTTTCTTTTAATTTTTTTTGGGGATTTTGTTCAAAATTGTGCTTTTCCATACATTTGCTCAAGTTCAATATTAAACAGTGAAAACAGTGAGTCACTTGTATATGTTTCTTCCTTTTCCCCGTACCAGCTCAAAGCCACTGTAGGATCTACTTCTTCATGCCCCCTAATTTTAGTTCTGACATGTTTTGGAATATAACAAATCAGAGTCAGCTGTGATGAAACTCCTAATCTTCCTGCTTGGTCCTTCTTCTTTTTGGTTTTGTGTAGCAGGCAGAGTGTGACAGTCAGACACTGACAGGACACATTTCTGTTCCACTCAGCTAAAAAGGGCCTGCTAACATTTCCTCTCTTCAAATGTGATGTTTTTGGTTTTTGGTTAAGACACTTCACAGATTCTTTTCTTTATCACACACATAAGAAAAAACAGAGGTCATCTATAATCTGTGTCATGATTCAGAAACAACAAGCACTGTATCAGGTTATGACTCGTAATCAGTTTCTCCAACTAAAATAAATCATTATATAACAAGATTTATGGAAAGTAAAAACATTTCATCTAGACATGTAAAATCAGTCTGACATTTTTACTGGATCATGATCTCGTACAGATTTGCTGACTGTGTAGAAACAGATCTTTGGTATCTTGTAATATAATATAATGTAAATTTTCTAACCCTCATCAGTGTGTCTGATTTCAGGCAAGATGATTCAGAGTAAAATTCACTTGTTAACATGAAACCTTGTTGTATCTGCTTGTGTGAACAGACAACTAATACATCAAATACAGCCACACCCAGACTGCTGACTTTGTTTGGAATAAAAATATTTATACTGTAAACAGTGAGTTTCTCTGTTTACAGACTAAAGATCCAGCAAGTCTTTCTACCTTTACCTGTGCTGTAAAGACTGAGAGCAGAGATGTAACCAACCATTCAATCAATGAGCAGGATCCACACCTGAACTTCATTCAAATGTGGTGACAGGGTGTGGTTATTTGCACAGCTGCAGGGGAGTGGTGAAGCAGCTGCCAGCTGCCATTTATTTTTGTCCCTGGTATTTCACAGTGACATGCTGGTTTAAAAACAGGCACAATTATTACAGGACATTGCAAGTGCAGTATTTGTGATACAGAACTTATTTAGATGTCAAACTATCAGATTTCAAAGAAACTGCTGCAGCTTTCTGGACCTCAGCTGTCTCCTTGTCTCTCCTAGGATTTTTAAAAATTTAACACTGATGTCATATTTTTTCACCAAACATACCTTACTTATTTGATTTTGCCACAAATTTCCTAATACTTTTCTCTTCTGTGATACTGAAAGACTGCATGTTACTAAAAATCATGGAAACTGAGGCGTCATCGAGCTCCTTCTCCCTGCTCACCGACAGAAAACAGAGAAACTTTGCAAATACTGTGTTTGTTCTGTTATTTGTGTCATTAGTTAATTAACAAATATGAATACATTGCCAAAGTGTGTTATTATAGCAATAACTTCACTTCACCTCATTTTCATGCAGAGTATGACATTTACTCAAGATAGACGAGCTGATTTTCATCCATTCATTCACTCATTAAACTTTATTAATCCCAAAGGTTGACCCCGAAGGAAATTAAGACTGCCGGCATTCCAGTGCCATCTTACCCTTTCAACCATACATACATTACACAAACATCACATGGGGAAGACAGGTTGGCAAGTTGGAACAGTGGAAATACACAATATGAGGAAAGACGAGAAAATAGAACTCCACCCAGACTGAGCTCCTAAAGGAAGATCAATTTGAGAACAGAAAAAAAATGCATACCACATGAATCATCACATCTCACAACATAAAAAGACATAAGTATGTCGGAGGCATTTGGAGAGGGGACTGTATATCAGTGTCCGAGTAAATCTGTATGTGTGCGTGCGTGTGTGTGTGTATTCTGTATCCAACTCACGAGTGTCCTTTCACGCAGTTAAGCAAAAGTCAACAATCCCCCAGTCGACGCAGGTGACCTTGACGAAGTAGAAGGATAGGGCAGAGAGTCATACCAGTCTTGTAAACTGGGGGAATTGTTCCAGCTTCGGCCTTGGAGCTTCCAGCTGGTGAGGGAAGACCACATGGAGATAGTGATTGTTTGGGTTTGTTTTAGGCCGAAGAAGTGCATTCCAATTCCGCAGTTTGTCTAATGTCCATCACTGGTCCCAATTCTAGATCTCCAGGTGCAGTGCCGTGAGCTTCTCCATTATTTTATCCATATTGCACTCAATAAACAAAGTCTGAGTGCTCGTGGCTCTAGCCACTGTCAATCATGCTGGCCAGCCATGTGAGATTTGGACTTATGTTGCAAGACAATAAACACTTTAGAATAAAATATGTGAAAATCACAGTAGATTACATTACAAACATAAACATGAATAATGACATTGCTGACAGTTTTCATGTCTTGTTGCACGAGATCAGGTCAAAATGTTCCCATAGAGATTCATATCTCTATCACTATCAAATACACAAAACAGCTACACTAACCCACGAGCTGTGAGGGGATGCACTCTACTGTATCTTTGCTAGTAAATTACATCAAAATGGGAACTTCTTCCTAACAAACCTTCTTCCTAACATTCCTTCCCAAAAGCAAAGCTTTGAAGTGGCAGAAACACTACCATCTATTCTTGAAGATGTTGTTTTGTGAATGAAATGAGTGAAATGATGTAAAGATCAAACATGGATCTGGTAGTGTTGGGGTTAAATTAAAGACATTTTCCACTGAGTGTTCCGACTTTCTGTACATGTAGGAGGAGGAGCAGGGAACAGGTGTGCTGATGGACTGGAAACAGGGTGAACACACTGAGGGCACCTACAGGGCAGGTGGGGAACAGCAAGGATCTGAAATCATACGAGATGTTACTAAGCAATGAATTTAAGAAGACATCAGAGATGAAACGAGTCTTCATGTGTTCTCCACAGAAACCAGTCCCATCATCCAAAAGGAGTCATGTGACCTCAGCAGCAGCTTAACCTAAACTGGGAGAACTAAAAAACAATATGAAGAGCCTTGACATAAACAAACCTGGACATGAAATTGGAAACATGGCAAGAAATAACAGACAACCTGACACTGAACAAAGGAGGACAGAGGACACAGAGAGGTAATGAGGGGATGGGGAACAGGTGGGAACACAGCTGGGACAAATCAGACCTAACGAGACAAGGGGAAGCAAAACTAGACACACTGCACACAGGACAGGGACTTTCACAGTAAAACGGGAACCAGCATGGAACACAGACATGACAACACGAACTTGACAACTTAAGACATGCAGACATAAAACGCATAAAGGGCAAGGGAAACTTAAACACAGGGGTAGAAGACACAAGGGGAATCTAAAAACAATGAACTATAATGGCAACTTAGGTATAATAGAACTTAACATAATGAACTTAAATGTAAGCCATAAACACCAATATATATGTATAAACACATATATCTTTGTCGATGCTGCTGCCGTCACAGCTGTGATGTGTCAGCTCCATTTCTTTTTGGCCCAAAGGATGATTTTCTAGCATGATGCACGTTTTTCAATTTAAATGGAGGGCCGAGGCGGCAAGGGGCAGACCGGAAACGAGCCGGCTCCCGTATACGACTCACGCCGCCATCAGTTAGATACCAGGCTATTCTACAGCAGGACCACCTCCAGGAGACTTTCTGTGAGACTGGGACTGTTGAACATCCTCATCATCTGAGTGTGCTGTGGCTTGCCTCTTAACTGGAACTGGCAGGTTTGAATCAATTACCCCAATTCTTTCTGACCTACACTGGCTTCCCATTAAATATCGCATTGATTTTAAAATCTTACTGCTCACTTTTAAAATTATGAATAATAGAGCGCCTAGCTACCTTAATGGTCTTCTCAGCCTGTAAGTTCCTAGGAGAGCACTGACGATCATCAGGTCAATTGCTCTTGGTGAAACCTAGGCCACGGCTGAAGACCAGAGGTGACCGTGCATTTGCTTCAGTAGCACTTATCCTCTGGAACAATTTCCCACAGGGTATTGGCTCGTCTGATTCAATCCAGACTTTCGAATCTCGATTGAAAACTTACTTATTTGGTTTGGCCTTCTCGGCTACCTAACTGTATCTATAATGTGAATGTACCCCCATGTTACACCTCTTTTTCTGCCTTTGGATAATGTTTTGTATTGTTTTAACTACTGAGTTTTATCTTGATATCTGCTTATCTTGTATTCCTGGTTAATTATTGTCTTCCAACTGCCAACCATACCGTCGGTGGGCAGAGCCTAGTCTTGTTGTTCTCCATGGAAACCGAGGCATCCATTGGGAAGATGAAGCTACAGGTCTTGTGTTTAATTTCTTCACAAGGAAGTACAGGAGACATATCTGTCATTTAAAAACATTTAATTTGCTTCGGCAGTTTGAATTACAAGTTTACTGGATGACCCCGAATCATCCCGTCCATTTTAACCATTTAACCTGTTTTAATCTGACTTTTGACATATTAACTTTCTAACTTAACCACCACTTATCATATATAATCTTATTACCTTAGTCTTATACTCTAGTCTTATACTTGAGTCCTTGTATATGAAAACCTTCTAAAATTGTTTTGACCTTTTTATCGTTTTAATGAGCTCAGACTTGTTGAAAATGCAGAGGAGCTGGTTGTGAACTGAGCTTCAGAGAAACACAACATACTGATATTCACTGTGAAGCTTTGAGTGGAAAAAGACAGAAAACAACATGTGGATCCTGGAATAATGGGAGCTTCCATCTTTAAAGGACTGAAGAGGAAGAAGTTTACAAGGAATCATTTAGAACAGTTTAAAACATCAACTGACTGAATCCATGAATCAGAAAATGTGTTACTCTGTGAAAGAGACAGACATGTACAGACTGAACTATCACTTCAACAGTTAGAGTGTTTCTCTAACAGGAGGAAACTCTTTATATTTAACTCAGCACAGAGTCACTGACGAACCATGATCAACATTAAACCCAGGATAAAGAGGTTCAGTGAATGTGGTGTTGAAGGTGTGGAGGTGGATCAGAGTTTCAGAGGAGACTCTGTAGAACGATAGAGTGCCAGTAGGACAGTCCACATACACTGCTACTCTGTTAGAGACAGGGGAGGAGGAGGAGGAGATGGATGTTTCTCTGTTATTGTGCCAGGCATAACGAGGACCATCATCGAAGCAAATCAGACACAAGGACTCTTCATTCCGTCCAAGCAAACAGTCATAACTGTCTCCTTTCCTTCTGATTCTTCTATAACTCAATGATATATAAACATTTCCTTCCCATTCGACCTCCCAGTAACAGCGACCAGTCAGACCATTTCTACACAGCAGCTGAGGATGAACATCAAATCTGTCTGGGTGATCAGGATATGACTGAACCTCCTTCACACGTGTCACCTTCCTGTTGTTTTCAGACAGTTTGAGGTTTGTGTGTACTGTGTTTGTGTCGATTGTGAGTTGACAAGAATCTGATGGAGAGAACAAACACAATCCAGCTGCAGTTATTGATCCATGATCTGTTGATTGATTGACACTTTGATGATGACTCCTGACATCAGAGATGTGAATGAGTGATGTGACAGTTTGAAGATGGTTGAATGTGTGCTGCTTTGTTTTCATGAATCACATTAAAAACACACTTACACTTCCTCAGACCTGGTCTCAACCATCGGACTCCAGCAGGCTCCACCCTGAAAGGAGGAGGGGGGTCAGACCAGCACAGTCTCTTTCAGCATGCACACATGGACATTACATGGCTCTCATACACATACTGTTAGACACTGATAAAGGAACAGTCCAACATTTTCACAAATACACTTCAATCCATACGTGGATCAAACTGCTGATGATTTGGACTGATCCTGGATCTGTCAGTACACCACTG
>VUQG01043403.1:0-14133 GCA_015106755.1 Etia nguti
CTTCTCACACCTTAAACTAGATGTTAATGTTCTCAAAGTTAACATGTCTCATGTTACCATCTTGTATTTCTAAAACACAGCCTCGGTGTATGCCCTGTAGACTCTCAGATGGAAACACTAATGATCTAGATATTCACACATTTCATCAGACTGCCTTTAACATCTTAGGTTTTGTTGTTTTTATGTTTTTACATAAAAATTTCACATTTTTATATTTTAAAATGAAAGCAAAGTAACATGGAAAGATATTTTTCTTTAATGATGTTGCTGCAGCAATCTCAAATACTAATTATTCTGGGATTTTTATCGTCAAACTATGCGATTGTGGAGTAAAATGTTGTGACCAAGAATCATTCAGGATTAACAACACAAACTGTTTTGATAGCAGAAACAGTGTCTTATAGTTCTCATACTTTACCGCTAGTTTTACAAACACATTCTTCTTCATGTCTGTTTACGTGTTTTTTTATGAAACTGATTTTCAATAGTACAACCAACGTCTAACTTTTCTTTGCTCTCCAGTATAAATGCAAGAATTTAGCAGTCTTTATTGAAACTGTCACAATTTAACACTCAATGCCATAAACAAAGTTGATCCATGTTTCTATGAACACTGCTTCATATACCAACAGCTCTGAAAACCCCTTTTTAAAGTAATGTAGAACACGATCTCTCTCACTCTCTGTGTCTCTAAAAAACCCAACATACTGACAATCACCTCTAAACAAGGGGAGTAGTTTATGGCTCTTTATCAGCCGCAACACCATGCAAAACATGGATGTTAGATTCTTTATCAGACCGTGTTGCTAGCCCCAACCCCCAACCTCCAGGTGTCTGACCTCTAACCATTGCTGCCAAATGTGCCTCCGAGGCCCTTGTGCCTTTTTACCACCAGACTAAGTTTGTAGTCCTATCTACTAATATTATTTTATTATAGCACAAGGTTCAGCTAGGTTACTACTTTGACTTTCTTACTTTGAGCACATTTCTGAGCCTATACATTATCAAACCTTTACTCGAGTATTTCTGACACTAGCAGCTATACTTCTACTTAAGTAAAAAAAGTGTCTGCACTGTTGCCACCTCAGCTGTCACTTTTCTGGAGCTTGTAGAATTTTTGCATTACTTACATAATATCAGCATGGCAAGGAGTTTATGGCTTCTCTGTTTTTCTCAAAGAAAAGACAGAAAAACTTCACAATATGTGAAGTTACAGCACAGCTTCTCCAAACGCGTGCTTCTTTTTCAGTCAGCCTGCTTTTAGAGCATCTACACTAGCTCATGTACTCATGTGCAACCAGTAAGTGTACTTTAACATTTGAGATTCCGAACAAGGCATGCTTAGGTGATGTGAACTATTTCATGGACCTTTTGTTTTGTATTATGCATCAAACTTATGCAAATCAGTTGTAATTTATTTGAACAAATCTAGGGAAAAGCAACTCCTTTTTTTAGCTTCAGTGATGCATATACTTATCACACCTTAAACTAGATGTTAGTGTTCTCAAAGTTGACATGTCTCATGTTACCATCTTGTAATTCAAAAACACAGCCTAAGCCAGGGGTCGGCAACCTGCGGCTCTTTAGTCCTTATACTGCAGTTCTGCATGGTTTGGGAAAATAAATTATACGTATTTAACTGAAATGTATTTTATTTGTGTAAGTTCTTTTTTAACTTGTAGTTCTAAATTGGAAGATTATTGCGATCTTGAAATATAAAAAATAAAATTATATTTTATTTTTTTTCGTCGCTCAAAATAAGCGTCACACTCGCGAAAGCCGGTATACCCGCCGAAACGCCCTGCATTTATCGAGACTTTCAACCCCAGGTAAGCCAAGTATGGAGAAATGTAAGAAAAGAAAAATATCTGAAGAAAATTTATCATTTAATAATGCCTGGGCAGATTCATTTGCATTTGGCCTACCAATATGCCTAATTTGTGGATTGTCGATCTTGGGATCCACATACATATGTGAGTAGCTATTCTCCACCATGAACTATGTTAAAAACAAACACCGCTCACGCCTCACAGACGACAGCTTAGCCTGCGTAAAGATGAAAGTGACTTTGCAGACGCTGTGCGCAGAGGTTCAGGAGCAGAAGTCCCATTGTAAACATAAATCAGTTAGGTTACTATTTTGACTTTCTTACTTTGAGCACATTTCTGAGCCCATACATTATCAAACCTTTACTCGAGTATTTCTGACACTAGCAGCTATACTTAAGTAAAAATAAGTGCCTGCACTGTTGCCACCTCAGTTGTCACTTTTCTGGAGCTTGTAGGATTTTATGTAACGCAAGACTGCATCAAAGCGCCCCCTAGTGACAATAGTAGGCTATAGCTTTAGATGACAAAAAGATGAAATTTTGAAATCTAGAAACCAGGTTGATTATTGCTACTCAACAGTAACCGGGGGTGGAGCTTAGCAAATCTGTCAGAGGCCTTTAGAATGCTTTTTGTTCAAATCAATGATATCACAGCAACATTAATAGAATGAAACATTTTGAAGAGTGCTGGCAGGATTTACATACACTTTGCTGTGGATTACAGTGGAGAAAAAGAGAGGAGAGAAAAGGAAAACAGATTATTTTCTAAGGTAAGGACCGCTCGGCAAGTGACATTGTCCAGGTTAATGTTAAACTTTTCTAAACACAGTGTGGACTTGTGTACATGTGTTGGTCTTCTAAGGTACCGTCTTGCTGCATAGTGTGAAATGCTTTAAAGAGTAGAATTTAATATTCTGTGCACAACGGTTTTTACACGACGGTTACAAAAGAGAAGTTGAATTATATATATATTACTTGAGTAAGTTTTTGCATTGCAGTCGTGTATTATCTTACTGGATTATTAATAATTTTACTGAAGTAAATAAATTCTCCTATCGCTGCTCAAGGAGGTGAAAGACCATTCCAGATGGGCATCCCTATTTATTTATTTTGTCTGACTTAGGAGATAGAGGCATTTGCACATGGGTACTCACATTGTGTAATTCCTTTAGTGTGATATAACAGAGCAAGTACTATCTTACAGCCCATTCTTACAGAAACCAAGTTTGTGTTCATTTTCCAGCCTACCGCTAGACTCTGAGTAACTACTAAAATCTAACAAAGAGGAATGAAAATGTTTGTATCTTAGGATCTGGTATCTTTTGTTGTTTGGCTACAGGAACAATGCGTCTGTGTGTGTGTTTTTTAATGTTATTTCATGCTTAAAAGCACACTTGAATTTGTGTCATCCGTCAATGAAAACCCACACTGACATTTTAATGCTTCTCTTTCCTTAAAAAAAAAAAAAAGTGAGATTTGTGCCATCTCAGAGGCTCATGGAAAGTTGGGAAAATTTGTTATTTTACAAAAACCTGAAATTTTAAAATAGAGAAACCAGGTCGATTATTATTATCACAATGCGTTTTGTTCAAATGAATGTTGTCATAGAATTAATAGAATGAAACCTTTTGAAGAGTGCTGGCAGAATGTACATACACTTGCTATGGATTACAGTAAGGACAGCTGGCGAGTGACAATTGCTAAAGTGGAAATTTTAAGGGGACATGCAGTGTCCACGTTAATGTTAAACTTTTGTAAACACAGTGTGGAGGGGACCGGAGTGTTTTTGTGGCGTGGGAGTGGTGGCCCGGATTGGTGTCTGGGTGTGGCGCTCTCTCGCGCGCGTGCAGGAGGAGCTCGGAGTGGGGTAATCTGGTGCACGTGCGACAGGTGGCCCGGATTGTGTGGTGGCTGGGTGTGGCACCCTCTCCCGCACGTGTAGGAAGGACTCAGAGTGAGGAATCTTGTTGCGCGTGCAAGAGGTGGGCCCGAAATGTGTGGTGCCTTCTTGTGCGCCTGCAGGAGTAGCTCGGAGTGTGAGGTTCAACGCTGGAATGACCTTTCCTCAGTGTGCGTACGAGAGGTGGCCCGGATTGTGTGGTGGCTGGGTGTGGCGCCCTCTCGCGCGCGTGCAGGAGGAGCTCGGAGTGGTGTAATCTGGTGCGCGTGCGAGGATGGGTCTGGATTTTATGTGATGGCGTGGGAGCAGCGCCCTTTCGCGCATATGCGAGATGGCGCTGCTCCCACGCGTTTTTTCCTGTCCCTGCAGGAGCAACAGGAACTGAAGGAGGAGCAGGAGCAGCTGGAGATGCGACCGGAGTAGCAGGACCTGCCGGAGGAGCATGAGCATCATTCTTCACGTGATGGAAGTGACAGGAGCAGCAGCCATCATTAATAAATGCAACATCATATCAAAATAATAAAATCTATACCAGTCAATGTCATTCATAAAGTTGAAGTTATGTCACTTCAGTGTTCAGCACGTCCTCAAATGATGAAGAATTCTTTTCTCCTTACAAATATCTCTGGATCAAGGTTTTATGACAACACGATTCTTGGTTTAAAACTCATTGTTTAAGTATAATGGTGAATATTGAGCCTTGAACCACATCTTCACACTACAACAACACTGATACACACTAAGAGTGTGTATGCAAGTGTTGGTGGTCATCTCGAGTTCACTATACAGATAAATCCAGTGAGTCTTTGGCACGCCTTTGTGTTCATTGAACCTCTTCTTCCTTTTGATCAACTGATGGTCAAGTGTGTGGTGTTCCTGTGGATAACCAATCCTCCTGACATCACCACCGTGTTCCTTTTACAGGATGTCTTCACGGAAATTATGTGAAAGGAAAAATGACACAACAGCAACAAAGACAAAACAATGTTTACAATTAAATACATGAAATACTTTTAGGTTAATGGTCATTCAGTTAGCCAAAGAACCCATCTACTTATACAAAAATCCAAGAGTAACACAATGTTAGGAGTAAAACACTTTTAAGCGGTGGTTAAATATCCAAATTGAGTAGTAAATAGTAAATAGTGACATAGTAAATTTATTTTCATGTGTATGTGTCAGTGTAATTCACATTAGTGTTGTTATTATTCTTATAAATAATTCAACACACACACATTCTTATTAGTTTTTAATTTATTATTCATTGTTTTATTCTTTTAAAGACTTGAATTATAATTTCTGGCTTCTGAAGAGCACATGAGCACTTTTTAAAAAAGTTTTTTGATCAATAACTCTGTCTAAACTTTGATTTCCCACCATATTAACGAACAAGTATTCATAAAAACTAATTTCTCATGATCAGTAAATGCACCCAATGCTGTTTGTTTTCTTGGGGTTTGTAACTACTACTTTAACTATTTTGATAGCGAAAGCTACTCTTTTTATACCATTGTTTGTCTTATAAAAATGAGTGTGAGAAACAACTATCGAATTCTGTTTTTTATTATTCATTGTTTAACGCAGTATATACAGATGTAGTTTTAATAAATAACAGTGTACAAAATATCAAGAACATAGGCTTAAGGATTTATTTTGAGAAAAACAGAAAAAAAAGAAAGAAAAACATTAAAACTGGTTAAATGCTTATATTATGCTAAAAAAATACATCCAGTCATCAATAAGGTCTCCAAACAGGCTCCTCCCCTCTCATGGAAAGACATGCCCCTTCAATGTAATTGGTCAGTGCTGTGACAACATTGCGGTCCTCCCCTGTGGTTTGGAATGGTTGGTTGGGCCCGTAGTGGAAGCTGCCGGCCTGGAATGGACCACTGTGGCTGAGCGGAGGGGGAGGAGGGGAAGACAGGTAGGAACTGTATGGAGGAGGTTGGGTAGAGTAAGGGAGGCCAGGCAGGTGGTGCATTCTGGGAGCAGGAGCGAATGAGGATGCCAAAGAAGTCACTGGGCCCAGAAAGGACTCATTCATCCAGAGAGAGGTGGAAGGAAAGGATCTGCATTCTGAAGCGAGACAAGAAGCATCAACATCAGTGTTTCTCCAGAACTCGTTGTCTTCTTTGGTTGTTTGCTCAGCTGTCATGTGACATGAGCATGAGCATGACCTACTACTGTTTCATTAGAGAAGGTTTTCTTTCTAAAAACTAAAATTAAAAACATAGTTTTTAATTTTCAGTGGCCTTGCTGTGTCACATTTTGTGACATTTTATGTCTTACCTGATGAAGCTGTGCTGCTACTGATGCTGCTGGGGGGCCTAAAAACTCCAACCTTCATCTCCTTCTGCCTCTGACCTGAGAGAAGAAATAAAGTTAAAACCAGTTCTGATCACCTCAGAATCAATCTAATCATCCTGTTTTCATTCGTATTTACTAACGTCTGGGCAGCCGTGGTCCGTCCACGGTAATCTTGATGGCCCTGTGTAGGGTGGCGATCTGAGGAGGTGAGGTCAGGATGTTTATCGTCAAGGTGAAGCTCTTACCTTTAAAACAATATAAACAATATGTACACATGAAACTGGTTGAGTATGTTTTATATACATTTGCCTACTTGGTTTTTATTTACTTAATTGAATCAAATTGCTGTGTGCACTGCAATCACATTACTGTGGGATTGCAAGGCATTGCAAATGCAAATAGTGTAAACAGTGTAGACAGAGGTGGTAAAGATGGCAGGCTGCAGTCTTTCCTCTTGTTTATTGACAAACAAGTATGAATAACTTGTAACAGTGCTGCATGTATCTGTTTATATACCTCTGCCGCTGCGGCCGATGAAGCGGAGGTCGTTGAAGTGGGCACAGCCTTGCTTCATTGTGGCTGTGGCATTACGTAGCTCGGCGCTGACGTTTTCGTCATTGCCAGCCATCACTGTCACAACCACGCCATCAGGCACATCATTCCCCAGGGCAACAACCTGAAAAATTACTAAACAATTTTAATTTTTTCTTTGTGAACAGAGGATTTTTACTCTTTCAGTATGAATAAACTTTATTTTGGTTTAAAAATAGCACTAGTGTATATGTAGATTACTCACAGTAAAGGCTCTTGGTAGTGTCTTATTACACCTCCAGTGCTGAGGCAGGCTGCTGCAGAGGAAATTTGGGCTGTCGGTCGGGACCAGTCCTCTGTGTGGAGCTGTACTGGACTGGTGGAGACACCTCAGCTCCTGTTCATCCAGTTGACGAGTGCTGGCTGATGGTGACAGGCGGCACTTCACCACAGGATCTTAAAGATAGGAATAAAGAAGAATAAAGAATTTTTACCTTCTATGTCTTTCTTTTTTTTTTCTTATCTCTGAGGTTACATACATTTTAGACTTGAATATTTTTTTATTTCATGAAGTCAGTCTTAGATTCAGACTGTATTAAGTGGTATATTAGATGGCAATTTAAATAAATAAAAAGTAAATAGCTATTGTAGCTACTGGCTCATTCTAAAGCACTCTAACAACAGTCATATTTGTATACACATATATGTATTGTAAAATCATTACTAGCTATATCAATTTATTTACTTTTTAATTTTGGACCGTTTGGTCCTCCATACAGTTGAGATTGCTGCAGGAAAGCGCTCAAAGATATACGGCGTATTTTGCTAAAGCTGTGTCGCTATGGTGGATATGTTAAAATCCTGAGTACTGATTAGACCATAAACACTTCCCCTTTAAAGCTGTGTATCTTCTTCAACTCCAATCTCAGCTGCTAACAATCCAGGGCTGTTAAATATAGCGCCTTTCTACCAAGACGTGTAGAAAACTACAACTACCACACCCTCGCGCTCCCTTGCGTCATCAAATCGCGCCGAAAACAGAAGAAAACCAGAACATTAATAGTAATAGCGTCTCTCTGACGGACTGGTGAGAGTTTTTACTTGTTTTATGCTTTCCTACGTGTCTTTGGTTCTCCTCTTCGTCTCCCCTCCTCTCGCCTCTCCTTTCTTTCTTTTCTGCATTGTGTTTCTGCCACCGCAGTGTTTGAATATGAGGGAACTGCGCTGTATTATTATTCATATTTTACTGCCGGAGGGGAAGTTACTGCGGTCACACCACCTGTCCAACTGTAGGAGTGTGTATGTGTGTTTTTATATTTATGTATGTGTGTGAACGTGTGTTAGGACGTTGTGTTTATTCTCCCGAGCTCTGTTCTGCTATTTTGTTGTTTTAGACTCTTGGCTCGGCTTCTGTTCCGCTCTGCCCTGTGATTTGTTTAGATGAAGTGACCCCAAAATACTAAAACCACATGAAAGTGAACTACAAGTGCAGCATTGTGATTTATTTTATTTGACACACGCACACACACACACTGTATAAAGAAGACACACGTACACATCTGTCAAAGTAGAGACTAAGTGCAACAAAGCCGTGCAAAGCCATAACGTGAACCTGGAACAGCAGGTTTCTTCACATAGATAAAAACATGGCACAGGAGGATCAATCTCAGATGCAGCAACGATCAGGATGAAAAAAGAAGCTGAAAGAGCTGCAGTATTTCTAATTGGAGCTGCTTTAGCTGTTCTTCTATACTGATGTACAGGGTACCTGAGTTTCTGTCTCTGTTCAGACAGTGGATAGGACGGCACATAACATTGACATCTGTGAATGAAGTTATGGTCTGCTCGTTGGCACTGAACTTGAAGACTAAACTTTTCAGAAGAACATTAATTGTTTGGGCAGATGAGATGAACGTTACTTTGTTTAGCTCTGGACTTTATTGGCATTAACTTGGCTGGCATTAACAGAGTGTTTGGAGCTGCATGAATGTACGCATGCCTGTGGATACACCAGAACACAAGCTTACAGAATAATTTTTCAGTCTGCAGTAATGACCCAAAGCAGGCTTTCAAAATTAACCGAGAGATTCCTTATTTCATTCCTTATTAAGGAAGAGGAAAAAAGAAGAAAACTATAACACGCTCTGATTTTAGTAGAATATTCAACACTGCTATCAGAAAGCAGCTAAAAAGGAAAGTAACTGGACGTCTTTAGGCTTTGAAGACATGTTGCAGCTCATTCAGGAGGCTGAGAAGCGAAACTGCTTTAAAATCCTAAAGAGGTCCAGTTGCCTTCTACGATGACGTGGATGACTGAGAACTTACACAGACATTTATATTGGGGGCATTGTCTTCTTGTATAGTCAATAAAGTATATTTAAAGAGAGAACAAAATGTAAATATTTTTGGATCTTTTGTTCACACAAAAGCTTGTATAAATTAGATTTTCACAGGAAAATACCTCCAGACACCAAATATTCATATTTTTCCTTCTTTTTTTGTATGATTGTTTTTTTTTTTTTTAAAGATTACTAATTTACTGAAAGATGCATATTACCAGAATTAAAAGAGTGTAATGGTGAGCTGCAACCCTACGTAAGTTAATTTTGCTCTCTAGTTTAATGTGGTTCTGTCTTGGTTTTGTCATCAGGTGGGTGTGGTTATGAGCAGTCCCATGGCTGGCTCCGCCCCCTCCAGCTCTAAAGACCGTCCAGCTTCCAGGATCAATTTTATCCCAGAGCTACAGAGCATGATGTAAGACACACACACACACACACACAAACACAAACAAACAAACAAACAAAGAGAAGGAGTCTCACCCCAGTACAGCATTGGGCTGGGGCTGCTAAACAGACTGTTTGAAGCCATGGAAACCTGTTTTTTAAAGGAGAGAGCCACAATATTAGCGTTGTGGTTAATGACACTTTGCAAATCCAAACAGATGCCTGAAAACAGCACACAGCCCTTCATTTCAATATTTTATATAACACATTTGTGCAAAGAGTTCAGAAGAATTTCAAGAAATTATTTTTTTAAACTGCTAAAGTATAACTTTAAGTAACATTTGATTTTATGTTAACAGGAAAAAAAACAACAAAAAAACCCCCAAAACATAAAAGTGTGAAATGAAATGGCTCATATCCAGTGACATGAGCCACCAGTGATAATCAGTGCAGACTTGAAGTCTCTAGACATGTAGTTCACAAACAAACAATAGGACTGATGGAAAAAAGTACTGCTCTGTACAAAAGACAAAAAAGAGAAATCTAATTAACATTCCTACAAATGCACAATAAGTGACAGTAGATCAGTATATACAGAATGTAATGTTTTATCGGTTTTTGTTAGCAACTCCTGTCATTATTAGTCGATTTCTAGGTTAAAATAATCTAATTCTGTTTATGATGACTTGCTCTTTTTCTTTGTAACAAGAAACTCAATACATTTAGATTTTGGACCTTTAGTCAGAAAAGAAGAAATACTCAGGAAGGTTCAGCATTATTAAATAATCAGCATTTTTCACCATTTTCTGAAATTATCCTGCCGAGGAAAGTGGAAAAAATCTTTTAAAAGGTGTGTGTGTGTGTGTATATATATGTATATATATATATATATATATATACACACTGTAGAAAAAAACGTTTTTTCTAAAGAAGCCACATGCCTGCTGCATCCTCCTTTGTTTTGTGTGTGTCTTTTGCTGTACTCACCTTGTGTTGAGTGTGGGCTGCAGAGAGGTGATGCTGGTGGTCAGAGAGGCTGAAACCAGACTAAACCCCAAAACCTAAAATCAACCTAAAGTCTGAAGCCAACCTCCGAACCTGAGGCCAACCTGCCCACAACCCCAAACCAAAACCTCTCTCACCTGTGTGACAGAGCAGCAGACAGCCAATCAGGGAGCAGGTTAAAGGGCTGGGGGGGGGGAGCAGAGATAAAGCGAGGGGAATGGTGGGGGTGGCGATCAGGTGTTTGTATTTGATAGAGAAAATAAAAGGAGACAGAGTGGGAAAGAGAAGAAATGAGAGAAGGAAAGAGATCCAGGATGTGGGTTTACGTTAGTCTGCCATCATGGAAGTGGCTTTCTGGATGCAAATTGAGGTTTTGACCAAATTGTGGTCAAGGTGTATGTGTGGCCTGTTGACCTTGGTGTGTGTCTCTGTTTCTCTCTCTCTCTCTCTCTCTCACTCACTCACTCACTCACACACACACACACACACACACACACACACACACAGAGAGAGAGAAACAGAGACACACACATACACATTTACTGGCTGCATGTTTATTTGGAAAGTGACCAAAACTTCAGCTCTGTCTTGTTTTTAGACGATAAATGATGTTTTTGTTTAGTTTAGTAACAGTTAATGGTTAAAAAAAAGAAGTTTCTTTAATACCGTACAGATTAAGAACTGCTTTTCATCTTATGAAGATTCTTTTACTTATGTCAAATGTTTAAAAATAAGCACTCACACCAGATTTTTAAATCAGTTTAACAAATCTGAGCTGAACTGAATCTCACTACCAACTTAAAGTACCTGCAAATTTTTCTACTACTATCTTTCATTTAGTACCAAAACAAGTTTTAATATCCAGCTACATTTAATTTGGATGAAATTAAAGCTATTTAAAGTAATGTGAGATACATATCCTTTAAAGGACTAAAGTAATCTGATAAAGAGCATTTTCACAGTACAGAGTCCTGTAAAAAAGTAAGTATGCCCCACTTTTAGCAGCAATAACTTGATTTAATTGATTTCTGTATGACTTCATCTGTCTCTCATATTCTTATGTCACTGCATTTCACTTGAGTTGAGGTCTAATCCATTACAACAGCTTGATTCTTGTCTCTTTCAGCCATTGTGCTGTAGTTTTGCTGCTGTGCTTGGAATCATTGTCCTGTTGCATGACCCAGTTTCAGCTGGGTTTTAGCCATCTGACATTACCTCACATTTAACCCTAGAATACTTTGGTACACTCAACTCATTGGCTGCAAGGTGCCCAGGTCCCCCCGTACTTGATGTGTTTGTTGGCTTTCTCCAAATGTGGTGCTGTGCATCATTGCCAAACATCTCCACTTTGGTCTTGTCTGTCCAAACGGGATTGTTCCAGTCTTGTGGTATGGCTGCCATGTTCTCTTTGTTGAGAAGAGGCTTTCTCCTGGTAACCCTTCCAAACAACCCAGTCTTTTTCTAATTATTTGCAAGTATTAGTGGTTTATGGTGAGAATAAAAATGAAGGCAATGGCCTGTAATGACAGTGTGGATGTGTGCATCGTTGTATGCCTCTTTAAATTACTAATAAAATATCTCACCATTAGGGCTGCCACAAACGCTTATTTTGATAGTCGACTAGTCACTGATTATTTTTGCGATTATTCGACTAATCATATCATGCATTCATTGGACGTAAAACATACAGCTTATTGCACCAGCATGCATCTGCTCTTATATAACTATCATTAGCTTACAGCTTGAAGTGTTTAAGGTATGTGCTAACTAAAAATAAAGGCAAGATGACAAGATGATAGTTGCTTGCTTGCTATCTAAAAAATACCAGGACACTGGAGTAAATTCTGGTGGGTAACAGACGTCTCCGAAAACGTCGGAGCACTTTTGCAAATATGTGATGTCTTGATAAATCGAGCAGATATTTGAAGTTTACACAGCTACTTTCTCGCCTGAAAATATCTTAAAACTTTATTTTGTGACCCAATAAGAGTAATATTAAAACTAAGTAGCTGCCTCCATTGTTGGAAACTGGAATTGGCTTGGCCGCGCTATGAATTCTGGGATAGGTTGGGCCACGAAGGATACACCCGACCCATCCTTCAAATCTGGGGAAAAGGAGGACGCATTTGTCGGCCGCATTTGGAGGAGTCTTCGAATTTGGGCAGCCTTCGTCACGTCGCTGTGACATAATTGGCCTACAAATGCGGCCTCCGAAGGATGCAGCGCCTAAATTTGGACACAGCTACGATACCGGAGACTGCTTCTTCTTGTTCTTTGACGTTTAACGGCAGCTGGGATCCTTGTAGATGCATTGCTGCCATCTACTGTTTCAGTCCTTTATTAGATTCTTAAATCCTACTAAGGTTGGGCGATTGGATAAATATATATCGACTGTCAACGATAGGCTGCCCTATCGTTTATTTATTTATTTGTCCATGAGTAAGTTTGCTAATAATGTTGGTTGAAGCTAACAGAAGCAGTCAACAGAAGTAAATAAAAGCGCTGTTTTAACGGCAGCCTCCTTCAACTGCAAACAAATTCACCGGTGCTCATCAGAGTGCGCCCAAATGCAGCAGCGATTCATTTACTCAAACTCATAACAGAAAGAAAGAACGGCAGTAGCCTATGTTCAGAAAAAAAACCCCACCATGGTGGGGAGGGAAACAAAGAGAAACGGGTTTCTTTTTTCCACTATAACCGTGTTTACAGGCCGTTCCAGTGGTTCTGTCTTACACACTCGACCAAACAACAAATAAGTTAAAAATCAAAATGTCTCTTCCAGCAAACATAAAAAAATCTTCGATGTAACGTTAAGTCTTTTGTGCAATTCGGCGCATCTCAAATAAATAAATAAATAATCCAAAAAGTAGCTATATTAATACTAGAACAAACAAGAAAAGAAGGTAAAATATTCCCTCCAAACAAAATTTACAAATGAAAACAAGCATGTTTACTTTGTCAGGTTTTAGCAGTGTGCGCAGGTGGTTAACAATATTACCAGCAGCGTTGAAGATGCGTTCTGAAGGTGTGCTTGTGGCTGGTATACACAGATATTTCCGTGCCATGTGTGACATCAATGGGAAACATTTTTCATGCATTTTCCACCAAGCCTGTGGATCGTCTTCTCCGCCTACGATCTCCTCGCTGAGATAACAGTTCTATCTGCGCCTTCTCCTCCAGTGTGCAATTTGGCAATTAGTTCGTCCATGTTTGGACTTCTTCTGTGTTCTAAACGCGCAAATCAGTCCGTGCGTGATTACATTTCTCCGCCCATCAAAAAGTCTGCGCATGCGCGAATATATCGCCTATCGTCGATTATTGGACTGACGATTGTCGTTTGGAAAATTTTTACATATCGCCCAACCTTAAATCCTGCTACTTATTCCTGCGTCTTTCAGGATCTTACAAAGCTTCAAACAATGCGTCGACTATGAAATTAGTAGTTGACGATTTTGATAGTCAACGTAATCGTGACAAGTCGACTAATCGTGGCAGCCCTACTCACCGTTCACAGGTTTTAGCTGTTGTATAGTTTGTAGGGATGTGCGCTTATAGTTATTTATTTGTTATTTATTTATTTTGGGTAAATTTCTGTCTTTTTATAAGGCATTGTTTCTTCTTTTGCAAATAAAGTACCTTGCTTCTTGTCCAACTGGAAGAGGCTTCAGCCTTCCTGAAACCAACCAACCATCCATCCATCCACCCACCCACCCACCCACTTCCGCTTATCTGGGGCCGGGTTGCAGGGGCAGCAGCCTAAGCAGAGAAGCCCAGACCTCCCTCTCCCCAGCCACCTCCTCTAGCTTGTCCGGGGAAACACCAAGGTGTTCCCAGGCCAG
>VUQG01043418.1:0-14741 GCA_015106755.1 Etia nguti
TTGGGGGAGCAGCTAGTTCTCTCCCATCATGCCTTGGGGCATGTGCTTCTGTTTAGATGTTCTTGTTTTATTGTTTATGGTTACGTTACTGTTAACTGTTATCTTTAATGTTGTGTTTATACTACGGTACAAAGTCACTGACAGTTATTGTTTATAGAAAGAATGCAGTACCATAAGTGAGTTCTGTTATGCTGTTATTGACCCTTGACGCACATTGTAGCACCAGCAAGTGTTTTAATAAAGAGCTCCCCCTACCAGCTGGGGGTCAAACAGCAAGCTCGTTCTCTGTGTGGTGCTTCGTTGTTAAGATTCCTCTGCTTGCCACAATATATTATGTAATCCAAAGTATTCAGAATACGTTACTTTCATTCAGTAACGTAACGGAATACGTTACAAAATACATTTTGGAGCATGTATTCTGTAATCTGTAGTGGAATACATTTTAAAAGTAACCTTCCCAACACTGGTAAATAGTAATAGAAATGACTACTAATTAGTTTTGTTGTACACAATTTTTTCTTATTTATATCTTTAATATTATTATTTTTTAATTTTCTAATCTATTTCTAATTCAGTTTTTCTTGCTGACCCTTGATTGTCTGTGAATTTCTCCACTGTGGGATTACTAAGTTTTTGTCTAACTTCTTGGCAAAGAGGAACTTGGAAAATGATGATGAGTCCATCATTTATAGTTTGTGCTAATCCAAATCACTTAAAAAAATATGTCAAGAACATTCACCTTAGTCGAGGATGCCGATCTAACAGAGTTCTTGTAGTTTTTATTTTTATTTTGAGTTTTCAAGTCAGTTAAGTTTCAGGTTTTTTTCTCTTCTTTCAGTTTAGCTTTTCTTAGTTTCAGTTTTACTTTTAGTTTACTTAAATATTGTGCTGTAGAGGGCATTTATCATGGGATTTTCAGAACTTCAGAATAAATATTACAACACAACCAATTCTCTGAAGCCAGTTAGTCATGTAGACACCCTGAGTCTCGGTGAAAAGATGACACAAACCTCTTCAGAGAGGATGTGTGGACAAAGATGTCCAAATTGACAAATATCCTGTATATCTTCATTTTATTTTGGTTTTTCAGTTATTTTTGTTTTCTTGCACATCTGATTTGATTTGTTTTATTTTTTGATTTTACTTGTCTAGAGCATTTTTTCACTCACAGTTCTGTTTTTAGTTTAGGTGTTTTTCCTTGTAAGAACATTTCTTTCTATGTTATATATCTGTACGCTGGTTGGAAATGGCAGCAGTGTTGCATTCATTATGAGACATCCTGTCCTGGCTGTGAGTTTGAAGGTGGAGTGACTCTGTGATCTGTTGGCAGGTGGGGTTTTGATACTGCTGTGTTCGAGGAGGAACAAAAGTAGCAAACAGGTGGAAGAGTCTCCAGCTCACATCTATGAGAACGCAGAAACACTGTGGGCTATCCAGGTAAACAAACCTTCCACTGTTACTCACAGAACTGATACTGAGAGTGTTAATATTACTTTACTATCACACCTAAATTACCTGCTATACTTCGGAAACGCTTCATAAAGCATTCAGTGACCATCATGTGCAAGCGCTATCCCCTGATGACAAAGTGAAACAACTTATACAACATCTGTGTACAATGATCAAATCAATGATCACTTTATATTGGTCTTTCACGTGGAATTCCAATAAAATTGATTCATGTTTGTGGCTGTAATGTGACAAAATGTGGAAAAGTTCAAGGGGGCCAAATACTTTTGCAAGCCACTGTATGTATGGATGCTTGTATGTTTCCTATCTCTTCCTGTAGACAAGTGGATCAATCTTGATAAAACTTTGCCTTCACCATGAGTATCGGCATCCATATGGCATAGACAAATATTTTTCTACAAACTTCACAATCCTATTTATCTGTACGTTTGGTAGTTCAGTTGAGTAATGAATGGAGCACTTTAGTATAGCATATAATGTCGTAATACAGAAGGGGATATCACATTACAATGCTGTGTCACAATATAACATAGCATCATACTATAATGATTATAGTGTATGTGAATGTGTTTGTATGTTCTCTGCTTCCCATGGACAGTGTGGGGTTGCTACTGTAGTCAGTTTAAACTGTATGATGTCTTCCAGGCTTGAGTTTGGTCCATGTCCACACAGTTAGATGTAGCTGGCACTATTTAGCCACACTTCATGCTATTGTGCGATTATGATCACTTGAAAACATAGATGCCAGTGGTGAAAATGCTAATTTTAAGCCTTCCACAAGGAACTTAACTAACCAACTGTAGAGATCACTGCATTATTTCTATGATCTACACTGTACAGTACTTTTTTACTCTGTGCACCTAAAATGCATTGAATCTGCTGAGCCACAGCCACCATAAAATCTCTAGAAACTGTTTTATGTTTGCAGCTGGTGATGACACTGCTATTGGTACCGATGATATCAATACCACTGCTTAAAGTGCTAACACAATACTGCTTCTTCCCAATACTGAGCACTTATGTTGTGTTTCAGGGCAAGGTGATCCACCCCTACCGAGCAAGACATCACTGAACGAGTTCTTTCAGACGCTGCAAGACTTCATTTGTTGTATTTCACGGAAAAACATACAAACATTTGTGCATTTTTCTTCTCTGCAGCAAATACATTAACTTTTTGTATATTACCAGGCTTGTTGGAAGACATCTGTCTACTTGAGATGTAAAACTTTTAAATTATATGAAAAGTTATGTGTTTTAAAAGATAAACTAAAGGCTGCTGTCAAACCCTGTCAAGCTGGAATCTCAAGGCAGACAATGGTTCCAACTTTAAGGGTTCATTTTGCAGTATTAGTACTAGATGGAGGCAATAGCAGTATTTATGATAGTAACAGAAATTTTATAAAATACTCTGAGGAGTAACAGTAGTAACAGAAGTACAAACATAGTTAATGTCAACATCATAGGTAGTAGTTTTTGTTAAAGTTCTTGAAAATGGAGTAGTAACCTATTAATAGATGTAGTAAAGTTTGCGTTTGTGGTAGAACTGATGGCAGCAGTAAGGATTATGGGTATTTTTTGCAGAAGCTGTAGATTTTATAGCATTACTGTCAGACAGGATGGTGTTGGTGGGTAAAATGTTTCCTCACTTCTTCTTTTCTGCAAAGACTCTGCCAACGCCTGAAGAAAAAGTAGAAAAGAGGAAATAATTTGATGTGCTAATTTTACAAACGTTTCCAGGGAAATGTGGCTACTCAGTATAACTTCACCATTAAAATCCTTCTTCTGCACTGCAATGACGTGGCTGAATTTAACCTTAAAGAAAATGATCAGCTGAAAAGTCTTCACTCTTAGAAACAGCCAAATGTATTGGACCAGCTGAGTGTGTTGGCAGGTTCTTCAGAACCACTGAGATATCTTACATACCAAATCTTTTGGTGTGCAGCTGATCACTTATGTTACTGATGGTCACTACAATCATGTGTAATAAGTAGATTTTTGCCTTGAAGAAGAGTTTATAACTCTGTCAGGATGGAGATGGAGGACAGACCATTTTTCTGATTTGAATGTTTCAGTATTGGTTTTTGTACCAGACGTTTTACAGTCATAGCAGTAACAGTATCTACTGTACTGTTTGTACTTCTGCTTTTAGTTTTCTCTTATTGTTAGCAACATAGATAGTAGTAGGATTTTTAATGATTATAGTAAATGTTGCAGTAACCTATTAATAGATGTAGTAAAAGCTGTCCTAGAAGTAGTAATACCCTTGGTTAAGGGTAGTTGTAGTATAGGACCTGTAAAACCATGCAAATAGTACAAGATGGGGTTTGTCTTTGACTCATTTGTCTGTTTCCACTTGTTTGTTTCACTGTGTAATTTAAAAAAAAATGTAAATGGAGTCAAATGTTTAATACTTTTTACTTAATTTTACTTTATATTTAAATGTCTTTTTTAAATTTTCAAGTCACTGTCTTTTCAGTATCCGCTATGAGCTGTTGTTAAGGGAAGATTTAAGATGTTCAGAAGATACATTACGATCTGAGCAGAATACTTTCTACAATGTAATCTTTTTGTTTTCATTTTATTTCAAATTTTTTTTCAATTAAGTTTAATGTCAGTGCTCTGTGATTTGCCATCTCAACACTTACATTTCCTCTTACTTATCGGGTCCTCTACCAGAGGCCTTACACCTTTCTCCATCTCTTCCTCCTGAGCTTCTCCAAAGCAACGAGGGACAGCGAGGGCTTGTTACTAGTTGTTAACCTTCACTAAAGCTGTTTCTGTATTGTGATGAGCTCTGAAACCTGACTAAAACTCAGTAAGCAGTTTTACAACTACTCTTTCAAGAAATTTTGTGATAAAAGTAAGATTAGAGATTGGCCTGTAATTAGCTAAGATGGCTCTTTCAAAGTGATGGCTTTTTAAGAAATTATTTAATTACTGCCAGCTTTAACTCCTGTGGTACATAGCCCATTAATAGATATAGTATTTATGATTGAAGCATTAATTAATGGTAGAACTTCTTTGAGCAGTCTTGTCGGAGTTCCCCCGCTTAGTACATCTGTACTGGATAGTAATGCACCATAGCTCCTCCATTCATCTTTTATATCAGCTAACCCGAAGTTAAAAAAAAAATGCAGATGCCAAATTTATTTACAGAGCAAATTTCATTACATGTAAACTCAATGTGTGCACTAAGAGATAAGAGATAAAAACATAAGAAACTATAATTATAATAAAACCTGTAATTTAAAAACAAAAAAAACAGCTATTATGTGTAAGCCTGTGATAATTAAAGGGTTTTGAGTGTGTTTTTGAATGTATGAGTAGATGTATGGACCCAGGTCCACAGACAGCTGAAGTAATTTGGTCAGATTTCCGTGTTTTTTAAGATCAGACTTTTCTAACTTCTGATATTTTTTTTAGGTTATAGAAAGCAGTTCTGGTGACTTTGTTGATGTTTTTGTAAAAATCAGAGATCATTGTCGAAAATAAGGCCAAGATTCCTGACTTGCTCACTGTGTTTCAGAGACAGGGATGATAAATATGAATGGATGTTCTGTCTCTGACTTTTTGGATCAGCAACAAATATTTCTGTCTTGTCTCTGTTCAAATCTTAAAGGTTTTTCTGAAATCCAGTAGTTCATGTCATCAGTGCTGCTCAATAATTTGTGAACAGGAGTTTGGTAATAAGAGGAAAAAGAATAAAAGAAAAAGAATACAACTGTGTATCTTCTGGATTATATGGCAGGCTTTATTTTGATTCTTTTTCAGAGTACCAATTTAGAGCAATGAAAAAATTGATGAGCAGTGGGCCAAGAATTGACCCCCAGTGAACTCCTGATTAAATGTTTATTCTAACCAGTATCAAGAGGAGTACCAGACATGCCAATCCACCATGTGCATTTCAAGGTTAGCCTCCACAAAGCATCAAATACACGCACGTGCTGAAGTTGCAGTAATCCACAGTACCAGCAGAGGGAGATATTATATTTCAATCCAGCACAAAAATAATCACGGGAAAGTGTTAATTGTTTCTGGTGATTAAAGACCCTTCAGTGTACTTTATACTTTCCTTTCTCACTGGCAGTTTTCAGTTTGGATACAGGAGACAAACACCATCTCTAATTTAAAGATTAGACTTAAAACTTTCCTTTTTATAGGGCCCTATAGCATATAGGGCTGGATCAGGTGACCCTGAACCATGCCCTAGTTACTCTGCAATAGGCCCAGGCTGCTGTGGGATTTCCATGATGCACTGAGTGTTTCTTCTTCACAGCAGTAGTAAACAGCTGAAACCTATTAGGATGGTTTTATGATTGATTTGGGACTGTTGGTTCATTTCTTGCACAGATATATTGAAAATAAAATAACCTCACTCTTGCTATTAAAACAGAACAGCGGAAGGAAGCAGCATGAAGCTGTTAGAATTTGTTTAAATTTAAAGTCTCTTTTAACCCAGAGGGCACAGTGCTAGCTAGAGGCGATAAAGTTTAACATCCTGTGAGACTCGTAAGGTGTTTGTGGGTTTTCTTTATCAGACATGCCACTGCCCAAAGGTGCCATGTAAAGTAGGAAGTGTAAAGCACTCCTCTGTCAGAGTCCATCAGAGCTGAGCTGCTTTCAGACGACTCCGTCTTGTTGTGGATGCTGAAGCTGATCATGGTTCTCCTGTGGATGATCCTGTTGGTGGTTCTGCTCTGTGCAGAGGCTGAGAACATAGCAGAGGTCAGAGGAGAGCTGGGGACCAATGTCACTCTAACCTGCTCCAGTCAGACATCAGAGATCCACTGGTACATAGAGATCTACAGTCAGTTCAGAGCACATATCCGCTGCAGTTTGTCTTCAGCAGGCTCTTCCTACTGCTCTCCTGGTTTTGAAACCAAGTTTTCAATCCTGAGAAACAAACTTGTGATTAAAAACTTGAGTGCCGAGGACTGCAGGCTTTACTTCTGTGGCATCAAGAAAGACGGCAGCATTCATTTTGTGGAGACTTTCCACCTCGTCTCAAGTAAGTACAAGAATTTTATTTTTGTTTATTACTGTAGGATTAGGGAGTCTTTAGGCCTCAATACACCTTTTCAACTGGCTGACAGCATCTTAAACACATGAGTAAATAGTTTTCGTTACTGTCTGAAACATCTATTTTTTTAATTCTAACTTGAGAGTTGAGGAAATTTTATGACCACTCCTTATACTGTCGTGCGACAGTACAAGATTCTTACATGCAAACATTTGTTTTTAAGTCTGCCCTTTATAGGCATTACTAAGTGCTATTATGAACACAAAGGAAATGAGTTCCTGTGGTAAGGTTTCAAATTTGTGACCACCCACACAAACAGACACACATGGATACACTGGTAACATTTAGCCACCAAAAACTACTTGTTTTGGTTTAGGAAAACTGGTGCGTTGGTAAGACTTGCTCCTGTCTACCAAGGAGCTTGGAAAGAAAAGTGACTAGACTTCTTTGAGTTTCTTAAAGACGTTTCATCTCTTATCTGAGAAGCTTAATCAGTTCTAAGACTTATTGGGGGAGAGTCCCAGATTTTTGAGACTATTGCGAGTTGCGAGATGATCAAGAGTGGGTCACTGACCCACTCTTGATCATCTGCCTGATCACATGAGCCATCCTCCTGTGTTTTTATATGAGTATATGAGTTTTCCTGTTTAGTGTTTCTCACTTCTGGTTTCGGTTTTGTAGCGATTTAGATCTTGCTTTGTTTCACCTCCCTCGCTGCCTGTGACCCATTACCCTCCTGATCCACCTTCACTGTTTGTCTTCACGTGTATAGATAGTTGTAATCTTGACCTTCCCTTTATTCTGTTGTAGCATTTCTTTCTCCTCCCTTTGTGTGTTTCCTTACCAATTATCAGTTTGCCTTCTCCCTCTTGTTTCTTTTTTAGGATTATGCCCAAGCTTGAAATAAAAGGCTTGTTTTTTTGTTTACATCGGCCTGTCTAAGAGTGCTTTAACCAGTGTCACCATGCTACTTATAAACGCTTCTTAATTTATCTTTGTCCCTTCTATTTTCCAGATGTCACTCAGCCTACCAACAACGCACAAAACAACTGCTTTTTGACTCTGTTCATCACCATATCTGTGTCAGTTGGCGCCTTCATTGTTCTAATAATCAGTGAGTGTGTTGTTTTAGAATTTTAGTAGATTTTGTGGTCCAACCTGATATCATGGCAAAGCGTGTAATAGACATACCTGTCCACCGTGTCCATTTCACTCTTGGCCTCTCCAAAACGTGAAGTGTACACGCATGCAGAAGTTGCAGTAAGTTGCACTAACAGCAGAGGGAGATATCTTATTTCAAACCAATATGAAAATAATCATGGGAAAAACATTTAAATAGGCATTATTAATACATTTACATGTATATACAGCAGATACTAGCCACCTAGCTTAATCATTTCCTGTGATCAAAGACCCTGAAATGTACTTTAGGTTTTTTGCTCACTACTGATTTTGTGGCTTTAAATATATTATCTTCCCCTGCTGCTATTTCTGCATACATGTCTTTTTCATGTTTTGGAGAGGCAATGTGTGAAATGGCCACAGTGGACTGGCATGTCTCTTACACATTTTGCCATCATACTGGGTTGTGTGGTCTGAACTGTAACTGCGAGCAGTTACTCCTAGATAAGTTACCCTAGTCACCACAGCTAGCCTTAAAGGCTGTTATTTTTTTTTAATGAATCTAAGTAAATAAAAGCTCATTGAACATGTGGGCTGAATGAAAGGTGAAGTAACTCAGTGATCTGTTGGCAGCTTTTGCTTGCATATTGCTGTGCTTGAAGAGGAAAAGCTGCAGCAACCAGAGGGACGATATTTCACTTCACATCTATGATGTACCAGAGCCGCTGCAGGCTGTGAAGGTAATGAAACCACTGCTATTACTAACAAGACTCATACTTTGAATGGTAATGCTTCAAAAACTAGAAAACTAGAATGTAAACTGAATGACCACCTACTATATATTGCTTTCATATGTTTTCAGTCCCATGTACCGAGTCATAATGACAAAGTGAAAACATGATTATTATGTCTTTAAAAATTAGAACGATAAAAAAAACTGCTTATTTCATTTAAGTTTTCTAACATTTGTTATTTGATACTTTTTATAATTCTACTTTTCATAATTGTACTATTGTACTATTAGCTTTTGCTATTAGGTACTACATTTGTGTGGCTGTATGTTTGTGTGTAAAGGCCTGTGAAAAAAATGACTATACAAACTGGTACATTCACCTAAACTGTCCAAGTGATGTGGGAAAGCAAGAAAAAGTGTCCGGGTTGAAAAAAGGATACAGGGAGGCAAAATTGTCAGATTAAAGGGTTTTATTAATATTTCTATTGTAATTAAACCACAAGAGATGGAAAAGCTGTTATAACTTTTTTTAATGAAGGAAAACATCAAAACCCAGGAGTTGGTCACTAAACTAAAATGTCCAAAAAGAGTTAGTCACCAAAACAGAACCCTCTCCACAGAGCAGGAGCAGCCACCACACACAGCTCACTAGCTACAAAACCACAAAGGCCCTCTGGCACTAAATCTAATTCTCTGGCCTTAAGTACTCTTAATTGCTGATTAGCATCAGCGGTACAAAAAGGGTGGCACCTAAGGCAGGAGAGATGGCAGGACACACCTATACGAGGTCAATTTCCTGCTAGGGCCGTAACACAAATAAACAAACAAAAATGTTTCAACAAGGATGGCTTTTATGGATCCGACCCCTTAGTTTTAGTATAATGGAATAATGGAAGACTGGTCATAAATTCCCATAAATGCACTCCTAAAACTTGTGGAAAGCCTTCTCAGAAGAGTGGAAGCTGTTATAGCTACAAAGGGCTGACATCATGTTAAACCCTATGGATTAAGAATGGGATGTCACCCAAGTTCATACACGTGTGAAAGTAGACACAAGTGAACACTTTTGGTTTATGATCGCTGAACCCAGTAAAGATTTTCTGGATGAGTTTTAGCATCTTTTGCTAGTTTCAGGTGTTATTGAATAAAGCATGATGTTTGTTTTGGAAATGATGCTCCCATTAGCTTTGAAGAGCAAGATGACTGAATATGAAACAAAGTCCACAAACTAAAAGAGAAATTATCAGTCGCTGTAATCATGATCACTGATGAGAATTTAATAGGCCTTGGCTTTTTTTCTTAAACACATTGTAGAACCTTCAGCACCCTTTATTAAAAGATTTAAGTGATTTATGTATACTTTTGACCATGTGGGGGTTAGAGAAAATCCACAATAGATTCAAACGTGCCCATCCCATTCATATTGTTTAAAGTCCAAATATTTTGACCTCTATAGCTAATTCCATCGTCATAACTACTGTGCAAAGGGTCATTTTAACAACTTAGCCAAAATGCCAACACTGGGGCTTCTAACAATATTTCACCAACAATGGATGTCACAGCCTCCAAGACCATCTTTAATTAGCCTATAACGGCACCTACTAATGCAACAAACAGTATCACTCTAGTACACTGATCTACTACTACTGTCAAAAATACTTCCATAGTACTGGTACTTCCCTATAGTAAATATTTGTGTTTCCTTTCAGGGTAAGGTGGTCCACTCCCAACCAACAAGACATCATTGAAGATGACTTTATCCTTCACCACCAGTTGTATAGTAGTTATTTTCTGTGCAGTTGCTGTTGACTAGCCTTTATGTTTTCATAGCATTGTTAGAAAATACTATCTAGTCTAGTTAGGATGTAAGACTTCAAATTCATCATTTAACAGAGGCAGTAATATTAATAGCATTTATAATCATGATTTTATGTATTTGTAGTAGGAGATGTAGTTTTCATTCATTATAAATAGTGTAACATCGAGTTAGATTTGTAGTATCGATACTGTCATTGGGTGTGGTTGCACTGTTACAGTACCAGAAGCTTTACACTCTTGTGGGTTTTCTCTTGTTTGTTTTTTTCTCCAATCCAATAAAGTTGTAGTTCTAGTCAAAGTTCTTTTTGTTTTGTTTTATACATAATATGAATAAACACAGCCTTTGGTCACATAGACATGCCAGTCTCAAACCACACACCAAAGCTTCCTGATGTTTTTGAGTGGCAAAGGTGTCACATTTATAGATATTCCTCTTTGGTTTGAATTTTGTTTTACTGTAAATACACTAGAAGTGTAGAAACAGTTTGAAGATCTGTCTAATATGTTATTATTTAGACTCCAACATTTCGTCTGTTACCTCTACTACAACATACTACTTGTTGTATTTTTTTGTAACCATTAGAGTCAGTACTTCCTCGACAGGTGTGATATTCACTGTCAGAAAGATATACAACCATTTTTCTAATGAAAGTGCTGCATTTGTGCTGTTCTTTAGGATTCATCATAGAGCACTTTCTTAATTTCTTGGTATTTGTGATGGTTTTTTTTGTTTGTTTGTTTTTTTAAGCATGGGCCAAATTGTGAAAAAAGGAAGTGTAGAGCACTTCTGTGTCAGAGTTCATCAGAGCTGAGCTGCTTTCAGACGACTCCGTCTTGTTGCGGATGCTGAAGCTGATCATGGTTCTCCTGTGGATGATCCTGTTGGTGGTTCTGCTCTGTGCAGAGGCCCAGAAGATGACCGAGGTCAGAGGAGAGCTGGGGACCAATGTCACTCTAACCTGCTCCAGTCAGACATCAGAGATCCACTGCTACATGGAGATCTACAGTCAGTTCAGAGTAGGTATCAGCTGCAGTTATTCGTCAGCAGAGTCTCCCTACTGCTCTCCTGATTTAGAAACCGGATTTTCAATCCTGGGAAACCAACTTGTGATTAAAAACAGAGGAGAGAACTGCAGGCTTTATTTCTGTGGGATCAAGAGAAATGGCAGCAATCAGTTTGTGGAAACTTTCCACCTTGTCTCACGTAAGTTACAAGGATTTTGCACACAGATAATAATAATAATAATAATAATAATAATAATGTTCATTATTATTGTTGTACTTGTTCTTTTTGTTAAGGTTATATTGTATTTTGAATCCTTTTTATCTCTTTCATTTTCCCTGCATTAATTCATCATGTTCTAGTTACAGCCTAGTTGTTTTTACAAAATGTACAAATGTAACCAAACGAGTAATTATTGCCAGTTTCTAGATGTCTTTGTGTTTGCAGTGTTTCCATATCATGCTGGATTCTTTTGGATGTAAATATTAAACTTTGTACTCCTAAACATTTATTTTAAAGCTTTAGAAATATAGAAATATGAGGCTCTAGCTAAAAGTAACAGGAAAATATCTCAATTGAATTACCTCCAACCTCCACCTTGATAATTATCATAGATAGGTTTCATCATAAATATTTTTACTTTAACTACTCTGAAGTTATTTTAATGTTAAATTTTTGATACTATTATTCTACTTAACTGGGATTGTGACTGTACCTTAATATTCCATTTTCCTGTGGGCCACCTCTGCTTTTTTGTTGGTCCCTGTATGCCTATTTTAAAAAAACCCTGGGTAATGCTTTTATATATATATCTATAAATATCTTTTTCTTTACACACACACACACACACACACACACACACATATAATATATATATATATATAATATATATATGATGATATAGTGGAGAGATATGATGATATCTCTCCACTACATACATGTATGTGTATATATGGATCCTCGGTAGCCGGTTACCAAGACTACGTGAAGTACCCTCAGAAGATCTACTAGATGATGTGAATGCAGCACTACAGATGATACCTACCGCAACCATTACCGAGACTTACAAGCTGATCTACACCACGGCAGCAGTGATCAGTGAGATGCTTAGCTACAAGTTGAACAGCCACAAGGAGCAGTACCTTCCATGGAGAAGGAGACTAGAGGCTAGCCCGGAGGGAGGTTAGCCAACTATCGGAACTGCAGAAAGATGCAACAAAGAAGGTGCCTAAGAAGTAGGGCTAGCTGTCCATACCTGAAGCCTTGGAAACTGCCAAGCAATGACTCACAGCCTTGGCCAACCACTTGAAGAGGTACACCAGAGAGATAGAAGGCAGGAGAATAAACCAGCTGTTCTCCACAGAACCAGCCAAGGTGTACTCTCAGTGGCAGGGGAACAATATGAGAACAGCACCACCAAGGCTTGACATGGAACAATATTGGAAGAGCATATGGGAGAAGGACACAACTCATAATAGCAATTCTCAGTGGCTAGCGGATCTGAGAGCAGACCACAACAACCTCCCTGAACAGGGTGCAGTAACTATCACAGTGGCAGACATCCAAGAAAGGGTCTCCAGTATGAAGAGTTGGACAGCACCTGGCCCCAATATGGTTCACGCCTACTGGCTGAAGAAGCTGACTGCACTCCATGAGCACCTAGTGGCACAAATGAACCAGCTGATAGTTGATGAGAGACACCAGGAATGGCTAACCAAAGGCCAGACAGTCCTGATTCTCAAGGACCCCCAGAAGGGACTGGTCCCATCCAACTACCGACCAATAACCTGCCTCAGTACCACATGGAAGCTCCTGTCAGGCATCATAGTGCCTAAGATGAACAGGCAAATGGGTCAATACACGAGTGGGGCACAGAAAGGGATTGGCAAGAATACCAGAGGTGCAAAACACCAGCTACTGGTAGACCGAGCAGCCGCCCGAGACTGCAAGACTAGGCCGACCAGCCTGTGCACTGCCTGGATTTATTGCAAGAAGGCCTATGACTCAATGCCCCACACCTGGATCCTGGAATGCCTAGACCTAAACAAGATCAACAGGACCCTAAGAGCCTTCATCAGGAACTCAAGGGGGATGTGGCGTGAAACACTAGAGGCCAACTACAAGCCCATAGCACAAGTTACCATCAAGTGCGGGATCTACCAAGGAGATGCTCTGTCCCCGCTGCTGTTCTGCATAGGCCTGAACCCCCTCAGTAAGATCATTGACAAGACTGGCTACGGATACCGACTACAGAAGGAAGCAGTCATCAGTCACCTCCTGTACATGGATGACATCGAGTTGTATGAAATCCTACCAGTGACTGGGCAAAGCTGGACTGAAAGACAGCACAGAGGCACTAATCATAGCAGCACAAGAACAAGCTCTGAGCACAAGATCCATAGAGGTTGGGGTCTATCACACCAGGCAAGACCCCAGGTGCAGGCTGTGTAAAGATGCCCCTGACACAATCCAGCACATAACAGCAGGGTGTAAGATGCTAGCTGGCAGGGCATACATAGAACACCATAACCAAGTGCCCGGCATAGTATACAGAAACATCTGCATGTGCCGAGTATGGCCTGGAAGTCCGAGGTCAAAATGGGAGACGCCCCCTAGGGTGGTGGAGAATGACCGAGCTAAGATCCTGTGGGACTTCCAGATAAAGATGGACAAAATGGTGATGGCTAACCAAGCGGACATAGTGGTGACAAACATAAGAAGGCGACCGTAGTGATAGATTTAGCGGTTCCAAATGACAGCAACATCAGGAAGAAGGAACACGAGAAGCTCGAGAAATACCAAGGGCTCAGAGAAAAGCCAGAGAAAATGTGTAGGGTGAAGGTAATAGTGGTCCCAGTGGTAATCGGAGCACTAGGTGCGTTGACTTCCAAGCTAGGCGAGTGGCTCCAGCAGATCCCAGGAACAACATCGGAGATCTTTGTCCAGAAGAGCGCAGTCCTAGGAACAACCAATATACTGCGCAGGACCCTCAAGCTCCCAGGCCTCTGGTAGAGGACCTGAGCTTGGAGGACAGACTGCCCGCCGGGGCGAGAGGTGAATTTTATATATATATTAGTGCTGTCAAAATGAACGCGTTAACGCAAATTAATCCACCATCACGGTCAACGCAACTAAAATATTTAACCCACTTAACGCATCTGGAGTGCAGAATGACTCAAAATCCCTGAAATGTTTCTGTCAACGCATTCCGGGCAGTTTGACCAAGTAGAGTTACCTTCGTACATGCGCAAATGGGCAATTGATCTGGTAGTGACGGGCAGTTGAACCAATCAACTCAATATGGAAGATGATAAACGCACATTGGCCTTCTCAATGGGAAATTTGAGTATTAAAAAAATAACAAGACAGAACAGTCGACCGACATAAAGTATTATGCACATTGTGCAAGAAGGAATTTTCTTTTCACCGAAGCACTTTCAGCTTAAAATATCACATTGACACGAAGCATATGTTAGTCGGGGATGCTGCTAGGACTTTGGCTAATGCGTCACCCAGCTTGCGACAAACCACTCACGGAGCATCGGGGACTCACTAAGTCTACCTCGGAAATATTG
>VUQG01043423.1:0-10117 GCA_015106755.1 Etia nguti
CTTTCTCTATCATGTTTCAGGTTCCTATGTTCTGTCTCCCCAGTCGCTGTTAGGTTTACATGTCTAGAGTTCAGTCAGTGTGTTTCCTGTTTTACTTTGAAGGTCCGTGTCTCGTGTCAGTGTTTCTAGTTTTGCTTCCCCTGTCTCGTCCTGCCTAATCACTCGCAGCTGTGCTCTCCTCCTGTGGCTCTTTCCCCTCGTTATCCCTCAGCATATTTAAGCCCCGTGTTTCTCTTTGTCAGTGTCGCGATCTCCCTCAGATATGTCTGTGTGTTCTGCCTGCTTAGTGTATTTTGTGTCCTCAAGTTTAGTTAAGTTCTCCTAGTTTCCAGCAATAAAGCTGCCATCTCGGAATTTTAAGTTTTGCCTCTGTGTTTTGAGTTTGGGTCCTTTTCCTGCCTACCTGCACACAGACCATGACATTGCTGCCCTTATTTCCCAGTGACTGGTGGTTCAAGTCTTCTGCACACACACAGACACACACACACACACACACAGAAGGTGATAATGTGCAATGTTTGTGCTGAAGGAGCAAAAGTGAGGGAAATGCTCATTCATCGCTGTACTATGTGCAGGTGAGAGGAAAGTGAAAGTGAAGACTCAGCAGAACAGGGCTGAAGAATGAGACCTCTGGCCTGGGATGTGTTTCCTTCAGCACTTCTAATTGCAGCCTCAGAGATTTTACACAATCTATCTACTTCCTCAAGAGGAGCAGCATCCAGACACTCTGTCTGCAGTTGCTTGTGTAAATGTTCTTCCCACGTGTGAGCAAATACAATCTGAAACAAACTGGCTCAGAGGTTAGCAGATTTCTTTTTGCAGGGTAATAAACTGTAGATCCTATTTTCTCTGCCACCCTCCCCTCTCCCCCAAGGTCAACAGAGCAACAGTATTGAGTCAGAGACACAGCAGGCACGGCAGCAGATCTGAGCAGATAAAAACATCTAGGTTACATCCCAGTGGATGTTCTGTACCCTGACTTGAAACAAATTTCCGCCTCATTCTATCCTGTGACAAAAACTCTTGATGTATTGTAGGAGAAAGCTTTGTCTTGAGGGGACACAGAAACACTTCCCACCTGTTTCTCGATTCTGAATTCTAACAGGTTGCATAATGTTGTCTTTTCTCACTACTGAAGGTTTTGTGGAGTTGTGACAGAAGGTGACAACTTGTTATAGTAAATGCTGACAGCTGTTGCACCTTTTTGGCTGTGGATTTTCCCTATTTTAAAAAAGTGAATTCCATCTGGAGTTGGATGTGTTTTAAAAAAAAAAAAAATTTAGTGTTGTTGACTTGTTTGAGCACCAGGAAAAGACATGATCATCTGGATAACTCCCAGGTATTTTTGTTTGAGTACCAGCAGAAATAGCCATAAAGAAATAGATTTTAATTTATGGAAAATCTACATGGAAAATTCCCAAATTCACTATTATAAGATGATTTCTAGAAGATTAACCAACTTTACAAGCACAATAAAACCAGAGCACAATTTAATTAAGCATCCCAAAGTGGATAACAGACTCACAATGATGCCCTTGAAAGAAAGGATGTCAATGTTAACATTCTGGAAAGACGATTTGAGAGAGGAGTAAAAAAGCCATAATCTACGTCCACTATGAATGACAGAGGTGGCAGCTTATGACACCAGCTATCAGCTGACTACAATGCAAACCTGACATCCTTTCCCAGGTGTTTTAAGCCCCATTCACACCTTTGCTCAGGTGACTTCAATAGCTCACATGATGATGTGAGGCAATGTCTCACAGAAGTTTCACTACAGTACACCAGAGTGGGTGGGGCACATCACATAGTAATTTGATTTTCTAATTTTCACTGCAGAACATATTGGGGAAATAATGTATTGAATGTGTATGTTTTCTTTCTTTTTGTTTTTTTACATAGAAATGAAAAGATTATCAACTAAAAGTTAAAAAAAAAACCCACATATGCTGAACTGAACTGAAAAGCATTCCTAAAGCATAATGTTTCCACCACCATATTGAAATGTGGGGATGGTGTTCTTTGGGTCATTTCTCTTCATGGTGGGTCCAGTTGATGCTCGGTTTTACTTTCATCTAACCACAGCATTTTCTTCTGAGCATCCTGAATAATTTAGTTGTTCACTGCTAAACTTAGGATGGGCCTGTACGCAAGCCTGCTTTAGCAGGGGGATTTAAATTTAAATTCGCTACAATGTATTGTGTTACCAATGGTGTTCTTAGTAACTGCCTTCAAATTATTAACAAGCTTGGAGCTCAGACCAAGGGTGATTGATGGTCATTTTTCATTTCTTCCATATCTGAATAATTGCACCCACAGCTGTTACCTTCTCACTAACTGTTTTGCTCATGGTCTTGTAGCCCATTCCATTCTTGTGCAGGATTATCTGTAATTGATTATTTGATTGATTGTAGTGTGTGTACCATATGGACACACAGTCAGTCTGTGGGAGTCAGAAATCTGTCTGGGATCAAATAGACTACAAGCCTCAAATTAAAGCCACAGTACAGTGACGTCAGCACTGTTAGTTTTTGCAAACAGCGGGCTGAGGAGTAATTAAAGAGTACTAATTAAGAATTATTATTAAAGAGTAGAGCTTTTCTTAAGAATTCTTTTAATATTTCCCCCAGCATGTGGTCATGCACGGCCCCCTTAAAAAACATACAGCTGCATATGCTGCCACGTGACTTCGCCCCATCTACTCTGCAACATTGAAAGCTGAAAAAACTGACCTTAGACAAATTTTTGCCAAAGATATTTTCTGCCATTATTATTACTTTTACTCATGTTGACTTTTACTCATAAGTTTGATTTTAACGACTAACGTGATGCTGCATAATGTGGGTGCCTCATCACGATGACTGCCTTGATTGGTAATTGCTGTGATGGAGAAACTTGTGTATTTCTGTTCAGGACTTATAGATAGAGCAGGGTCACTGATTCGAGGTCCAACATTTACTTTTCCATAATCACGACTGTCTGTTTCAAACTGACAGTAAACTGGACTACTCAATATAAAGGCCAGAGGTACGTTACACTTTTTCAGTAACCTAAATGTGTGATTTCCAAGCTAATCAGTCCTTAGTTAGCTAGCAAAGATGAGCAGTTGGCTATCAAGCGAAAGCAGGTGTTTGGTAGCTAATCTGTATACAGGAATAATTTTATCGTGACAAAAGAAACCACTCTGGTGTGCTTAAATGACAATTAAAAGTCTGGCATTAGCTCTGTTGCTCTGACTGTATTGTACTGAAGAATGTTCAGACCTGCAGAAGGTAGCTGAAGATGAGGCCCTGAAGTGGTTTATATAAGAAACAGAGAAACATTAATGTCACTACCTAACGCTACCCTTAGTGTACTGGTATTACGAGTAGAGAGATAAAGGCTCAAAAGGCTTCTTCAGCTCCTGTGCAAAGATGAGATGATTATTAAATATCTGAAGACAGCATTATGTCTCTGTCTCTCTCTCCACACATGCATGGGCGGTAGCACTACGTTTAAAAAAAGCACTTGAACAATCCCTTAATAACTTTGGATGGCCTGACCAAATGACCAGATCATATTCAGTAAAGGCAAAATTTATGTTTAATTTTTCAACAGGAATTTTTCAGCACTGGCTCTTTATATTTATATTTTTTACGAATGATTGCTTTAATGTCCAGGTTAAAAACAGCAGTCTAAATTATTAATGAGTTATAGTTCACAAAGCTACATGTGTAGTTCTCTATACAGCTTACATCTTTTGATGGTACTGGAGAATCTGCTAGTATATAAAGTATTGTCTTTTTTTAGCCAACATGTCAGCTGACATAAGAATTTCAGAACGTTTCAGGACAGGGAAGGATCAGACTTTATTTCAGCTTTGAGGGATGAACTTCACATCTGACAATTTGTGAACATTATTTGAGTACTTAAGTGTCTCTGGGTGGTGAGCAACACACTGAGAGCAGGTCCGCAAATGTCTGTCAGCACACAGAGCACAGATCTGAGCAAGAGCTAATGTCAACAACTGAGCGAAAGGCGCTGTATTGTGTGTATATGGATAATAGCACACACTGAAATACATTTCTTGCTCACAGCAATAAATTTTGTTCGCTCAAATTAGGCTTTTCTTCACTCAAAATAATTTTATCAAAATGCAACATTTGAACTTGCAAAAATTATTTACGTGCGCTCAGAATAGAGGCACAAAAATTACACCATAGAAGTGAGGTTCAGTCATTTTACTGACTGATTGATTTACAACTCTATCTTAAGCTTTGGGTTTGTACACAACGCCAGTATCACTGCTGTGCCGGTTTACAATTTATTAAGACAATTTTAAAACTTTAAAAACTTTCAAATTCAAACGTTTCAAAGAATTTTCTTTATTTCTTTTCATCTATCCGCTGTTGGTTTCTAATGAACAATAACATTTCATAAAAAGGATTAAAAAAACAGAAGGACACACGTACATTTCAAATGACAGTTGTCAAAGACAGGTTTGAGGGACTCGAGTCTCTGTCGTCTGACTTGTAGAGCTGGACTCGTGTTTCATATCTCATTCTAATTTTTCTGTCTTCACTGAAACAAAATAAAATAGAGCCATAATTAAGCCAGTCTTAAAACATGTGTAGGTTGTCAGGGGGACTACTGACTGTTTTCATCAAAAGAAAACCCACGCTGATAACAGCCAGACATCACTAATTCTAATGTAAGCGTTTGATTCGCTCTTATCGTATGAATAATTCAGCTTGGCATTAAATGAAAGTAGCTCAGGCACTATCTGAAATAGCCCACATACGAGCAGCACAAATGGCTCTTTCCCATGGTTTTATTATCCCATGTGACAGCCAATCTAAAGGGATTCACTGACCTCTGACATTAACTTGATAAAAGTCGAAAAGATCACTTATCTACGCCGCCTTTCCCCCCCCTCCACACACATTTGACAGTTTAAGAACAGACCGCTAAGAGCACAGGGAGTCTTTTCATTATGCAATAATGTCACATCCTGTTCTGTCAAATTACTTTATTAATGAGTGTGAAAACCCCTTCAGTCCAACCAGAGACCTCTGCATTAGGCCTTTCATCATATATTCCCAACAGACTTCATGGAAAAATGAAAACAGTATGAATTAAGAAGCCTGGTGTTGGCCATTAATTTCAGTAAATGATTATGCTGCCACTTGTACAGCAGTATTTTATCTCGCCATCAGTTTAAAGAAAACATTCATCACCTCAGGCGACAGAAACCAGTGCAGCATTAATACTTTTAAACCGTGCTTAACATTTCTTCTTCGGCAGCATGCGTGCAAAGGCTATTTATAATTGAGTTTTGGCTCCAACCCACTTCTCAAACTGAATCTACTTGAGCCTTAATTACAGAAGTCTGCCTGTGAAAGTAAGCAAGGTAATACAGTATGGCCGCAGGTCATCACATTTAATAGTATGACTCATCATTAACACTTGGCAACAGTGATCGATCGGGTGTAAGTGAAAAGAATACTTGAAAACAAGGCAGGGCTAGCGACTTAAGTGCTCCATCAGATAAAGAGGAGCCATAACTCACAGTGGAGCTAGATGGAGGCTGGTGGGTTTTTTCTTATTCGCAGAGACGGTTCAGATTACATCTCATCAGTGTCACCTTCCACAGACAGGTAGCCACACATTTTAATGCTTCCTTCCTCTAACAGGAAGGCTGACCACTCATTATTGGCTGACCCTAGTCAGAACATTTCATTTTATATCTCAATTACCTTTTCACAACATGTTTTTTTTCTCCTAAACACTGAAACAACTTGGCCCCACTCCCAGGCAGTAATTCTTTTTGAAGACTGTAAGAGGTGTTTACCTTGAAAACAATACGATGTTTACATTAACCAATGAAACACTTAGGCTCTGGGTTACAGTGTGCTTATATTTTACCACATTCTGAACAACCATAGTTTTATTAACAGAAGATATTAGTTTTTAGGTCAAGTCTTTCTTCCTTAAAGTTCTTCTGTTTTACAATTTCCATTTGGAAAAAAAAAGAAGACAGAAATTAGGTATAAAGGGGTTGATGTGAACATGACCGTAACCATACATCTAACTCTAAACAGGTCACCAGGGACCTGATAGTTCTTCATAACTGTTAAGTGTCAGGATAAGGTTTCAAAACTTAACTATTATAGCTAGATTTTCGATATACTGAAACCAACAATTTGATCGTCTGCAAACATTTTAAATGAAAAACAAATATGTAGCCTGGTCTGCCAGGAATTAAAAGAAAAAAGAAATCAAAACACTACAGACGTGGTCTTTTCTGCATTCCAGGCAAACAAAATAGGCCAAGATGATGATCCAGTCTGCTCTCCCAGAAATACATGCCAGCACCACCGAAAGTTACAAGCCTCCCTTCCTTCAGCCACTTTATTAACACTAAAATCTTTTTGAAAATGTCAAATATTTTATGTTGAGTGATTTACACAAGCATTATGATATATCATTATATTTATCATTATGATATAGAAACACGATACCGATACTACTCTTCACGTTTTACTGTAATTGCATACACTACACGTAATACAAGTTTTTAAGCCTAGTTGTAGCAGGTACATGAATTTTTGCTCATTTTTGAACATTCTGCCCTGTTGGCCACAACCATATACAAAATGATTTAATATTGGAGCTGGATAGAAATTTGCAAAGCACCAAATGGAAACCTCAACATTGAAGTTTACCGGAAGCCCACATACACAGACCAGTACCTCCTCTTTGACTCCCACCACCCTCTGGAACACAAACTTGGAGTAATCAGGACCCTACAACACCGGGCAGAAAACATTCCCTCTAAGCAAGAAGGAAAAAAGAGGGAACACACACAAGTGAAGAAAGCTCTTAAAACATGTGGTTATCCTAATTGGGCTTTCATGAAATCAGCAAAGAGGCACAGAAAAGAAGGTCAGACCCCAACTAGGGACAAATGGAACAATATTGTCATCCCTTATGTAGCAGGTTTATCAGAGAAACTCAGGAGAGTCTTCTTCAAGCACGACATCCCAGTGTACTTCAGACCCAGGCACACACTCAGACAAAAACTGGTTCATCCCAAACACAAACTTAACAATGTAGTGTATGCTGTGCAATGCTTACACCTCTACATTGGAGAGACCAAACAGCCACTTCATAAACACATGGCACAACATAGAAGAGCCACCTCGACAGGACAAGACTCGGCTGTACATCTGCATCTAAAGGACAAAGGTCACTCTTTTGAGGATGCCAGTGTCCACATTTTGGACAGAGAAGACAGATGGTTTGAAAGAGGCGTGAAAGAAGCCATCTATGTCCACTGTGAACGACCATCTTTGAACAGAGCTGGTGGCTTACAACACCAACTGTCTGCCATCTATAATCCAGTTTTGAGATCCTTCCCAGACGCCTTAACGCCCACTCACATCCTGGGCCATTTGACCTCAATAAATCACATGATAGGGTGGGGCTAGGTTTCACAATGGGTTCACCCGAAAACTTGGCTGATTGTGACCCACACCCATTTTCACACCTTGGCTCATGTGATTAGGTTGAGGATCAATAGGGGGTCCAGGACCCTCTTAGGGACACTCCCATAGGGCTTAAAATCTGGAACTCTCCACCAGTTGCTCTTAGAACTGAAAAAGCTTCTCGGATGAGAGGTGAAACGTCTCCAAGGAAACTTAAAGAAGTTTAGACGCTTTTCTTTCCAAGCTCCTTAGATTACAATGACCTGGATGACTGAGAACCTTCACAGACATGAGTGGTACTTAAATTTGGAATGCACTTTAATAACACATTTAACAACAATAACAGTTCTCAGTAATTCTACAAACGTTTTGATATATTTCGGACATCCATTAATGCTATGATGTGTAAATGAGCGGGAACTTCTACTTATGCAGACAGTCAGCTAAGTAAGCAACCCATCATTGTGGCCCAGCACCTATGGTGTAACGAACTGCTACAAGAATAAGGGCATATTCCAGTGTGGCCTGAGTTACTGAGTCTCAGTGGGGCTTTAGAAATGGCCTGCAACAATTTATCACAACTCAATTATAAAAAACTGAATTATAGAAAAATCCTGGATGGAAGTCTTTTGCTTCAATGCCTTGGTTGATCCATGAATCTGTAGCACTCAGTTGTCACCATGTAAATAGTTTGGAGCTGGAGTCTGTCTCTAATGAAGAAAAATGAGGAGGACCTGTTAACAAGACAGTAAGCTCAGCAGAAAACGTTTTTCTGGTCTCCAAAACAGCAGCGCTTGAGCCTGTGATCACCATTAAAACTTTTACTGGGGAAAAGCTGGCAGGAGTCCATCATCAAACCACCTGATCAACAAAATCAGAAAAGTAAAATTTGCAGCAGCTCCCATTAACCACCGTTTAAAGTTACAGAAGTTAAAATAAAATATGCAGATGAACCGTTAACTCTGGCACGAGGTTTTAATTCCTTTCCTGAAGGCTGTCAGCACCTGTCCTACTTTCCATCGCAGTGACAGCTACAGTAGGCAGGGGTGAATCTAAAGGGAGGCATGGGGTGTACGAGACCATATTTATTTCAAGGCATTAGTAACAACTTTTGCAGATTCAGATTAATATAAACTATGCATAAATTATATTAATTAAATTCCATTAATATTTTTTCCCCAAAGGTAAAAATATACACAGGCTAGTAAAAGTCTGAGCCACTGACATGGTAATGTTAGATTGGACACTGAAATATTATTAACATTAGTTATTAACTTCTACACCATCATGATATTTGAAAACATTGCATCACAGCACAGGGCAAACTGTAGTTTTGAGACTGTTAACATGCTTGCTTTTCTTCACTGTAGCCACCACATGCTCCTTTAAAGGCTTAAAAAAACAAGATTATCACATACTAATCAAACTAAAAATGACTAGTGTATTGATGCTAGCAGTGTCGTCTTCACCTCCTCTGGCTGATCCAGCTTCACACAGTTCCACTGCTCACAGGAAGGCCATCCTATGAACAATAGGTGATGTTCACCACACTGAACGACACTTCATGGGGAATTCTGAGGAGTCAGTACAGCTTCCGTTTCAAAAACATGTAAGTATTAAGCAGTTATTATAAATGTTTACCTGGCCAATGCTCACATTAACGTTAGCTTTTAGAAATGACCCAGTAGCGGTTGTCATTAAGGAAGGCAGCAAACACCCAGCCCATCTCTAACAGTAGCACAGTTATTTTGGTCTAAATATGATATAGTTCTCTTAAAGTCCCAGATCAAAGCTGAAGAAAGTCTACCAGCAACTACACATAAACAGTACCAGCCTACAATACCAACGCTATTTGATCATCATAAAAATATTGTTCCATGTCACCAGATCGTAGACAACCTAAAAGTATTGTTGTCTTTTTGTCACTGACATTACTGTTTGCATTGTTCCAATCCTTTATTTTACCTTTTGTCTTTTTTACCCTTGTGATATCAAAAATGGTATGGAGTATTTTTCTAGGTATTGTTATCCACTTTTAATATCATGACAGCCTTAGTGTGCGTAGATGGACCCATGTACATGCCCACACCTCACGCTTGTTAGTGTAAACTTCTATTGAACTTAAGCTAAAATATACTCTAATAAGATCAAACAAGCTTCTGGCATTCAAATAGTCTAATAGGGAGACACACACAATACTTTTTCAAAGCCACCTCCTGTCATGTTTCAGCTGTGTGCAGGCAGGAGAAGGACCCAAACGCAAAACTCACCACGCAGGAATTAAACTCAAAAAGCTGCTTTATTGCAGAATGGCATGGAAAAACTTAACTAAACTGGGACATGGATAAACTGACAGACACATGCATGGAAACACAGCCATGAGGGAGACTACGACACTGACAAAGAGAAACACAGGGCTTAAATACAGGGAGGGATAACGAGGGAATGAGACACAGAAGGAAAGCACAGCTGGGAGTAATCAGGCTGGACGAGACAAGGGAAGCAAAACTAGAAACACTGACACGAGACACGGACCTTCAAAGTAAAACAGGAAACACACTGACTGAACTCTAGACATGTAAACTTAACAGCGACTGGGGAGACAGAACATAGGAACCTGAAACATGGTACAGAAAGGCACAGTAGACACA
>VUQG01043424.1:0-12886 GCA_015106755.1 Etia nguti
TATATTTTATTTTATTGTTTATTCTATTGTATTTAATTTTTAAAATATATATATATATATACACACACACACACACACACACACACAGATATACATATTTAGTATACACATTCAGTAATGCACATACACTCTTATATTGTACATATATCTATTCATATAATTCTCAGATTCCCATTCTTATATTTTGCTTTGTTCCTGTTCCTTGTATTTTGCACACCTCTGTTGCTTGTGAAACTTGCACACAAGAATTTCACTCGCATGTGCTGTACCAGTGTACCTGCACATGTGATGTGACAATAAAAGTGATTTGATTTGATTTGATTTGATTTGATTTAAGTATTACTACAGAGTGGGTGAAGAACATCCCAAAGAGCACATTCCAGAAATGTGGGCACTCTGATTTTACTGTAGAAAGACATACAAGTACATATGATCATACACACTTATTTAACCCTGATGTTATTGCCTGGTGAAAATCAAACTTTGACCTCTTGGTTGGGCTTGGCACACTGTTTGATCATCGGTCACAATTTGGTAACACTTAGCATATATCAAGATCAAAATGAATTGTAGCTATAACTGTTATGCTGCAATAACACAGTGATTTCCACATTAGAGCCTGCTATTCAGAGCATTAACTGAACAAGGCACAAATGAATTCTTAAATTTTTAAAACTTAGATTGTGGAACTCTGTTTTTTTCTTCCAGAAGGTAACAGTTGGGTTTTTGTAACACTATTTAAAAAGGGACTGAGAGCGATGATGAGCTTTCTGTCCTATAATTTTCATGGCTGTCTGCACCACTTTTAGCATCCTCAGTACACCAAAGGCAGAGCAAAACAGAACTTGTACTCATGTGTGCTATGTAGACAAATATTATTTCATATCTGCAACTTCAAATGGAAGATATGAAGGTTCATACACATTTCATTATCTGAGAAGGGGTTCCCTCTAGAAAGAAATGAAAATCCAAGAGGAAATGACTAGCATCTGGATAAAATATTATCCTTTTCCCCCTCACCTCAAGCCTCTTCTCCTGAACTGAAACACAAGAATAGGTATGAACATGCATTTTTATTCTCAATATTGTCACAATTATTTATTGTCAGACATTATACTTATCATCAAACAACAGCAGCTGATTATAAGCTAACATTATGCAAGCTACAACAGCGAACCACAATATCACTGTCATTAGACAGAAGTGAGTTCACTGACTCATCAACTCATATCAGACTCCTTTCACAAAGGTTTAGCGTCTCTGTCATGCTAAGGTACTTATGCCCGACCAGTTTGTTTTCCTGCATCAGGAGCACACACTGAGCAGGGAGAGTAGATCCATTTGACTCCGCCTCCATTCCAACCAAGTAGACGTGGAAGTAGTGATGTTTTACTTTTGTGAAAAAGTGAAAGATGAGTGTCCCAAATGGTTGATTTTGTTCATCTGGACACAGCTTTTTCAGTAGGAGAAACGTTTCGTCACTCATCCAGGTGACTTCTTCAGTCTCAGCTGACTAAAGGTTTTCAACCTTATAAACAGTACATTTGCATAATGACTGAAACCAGCCCACTGAAGGAACAATGGGCTGGGAGGTCAGTTCCTTGATCATTAATATGCAAATTGTCATGACCATTGATCAACAACCACTGATCAAAGCTCATTGATCATTGATAATAGACCACTGATTAATGGCCATGAGTTGGAGAATGGCTGCAATCACAGCATTGTAAGATGGTGACAGATGTACCCTTAGGCCCCCTCCTCGATTCAGAGATGGTCTTTCCCTTTTCACGTAAATGTCCTCCTTGACTCCGCGCTCTAACCAGCGTTCCTCCCTGTCCAGGATGTGTTTGATTTGAACAGGGGAAACAAATTGTGGTAAGGTCAGCCTGATAGGATCTGTTCCCCCAAATAGGGGAAAGCTGTGGCAGAAAGACTTCAAAAGACAAAGATCAAGAGCAATAACTTGTTATAATCTTAAAGATATGTAAATTAAAATAATAAATAGGTAGACTAGATGGGGGATACGGATTCTGGCAGTGTGAAATGAAATACGAAAGTTGATGTTAGAACAGACACTATCTTTATTGAAGAGAATATAACATGAACAAGTTGTGTGTCTGGTGTGGATGCTTTAAGGTGTAAATATGCAACACAAACACAGAGTTGAGTGCCAAATGAGTCATCCCCCTGCTATATTTAGGTTTAAAGTAATGTTTTACCTGGAAGTAATATTAACATTTCAGAGTCCTGTCTTGAATCCGATAAAGAATCTTTGCAGGGAAATCAAGATTATAGTGATGACAAGGAGGACTTCCAGGCTCAACGGCTCGGTACTCTTCACCAAAGAAAAATGTCAAAATACCAGTAGAAACACTCAGATAGCTGTTCAGCAGTTTTACAGTTTTTCCCAATTATTTACACACATTTTCTGAAAGCATGCCTCATATTGTCAGAACTCTACACACAAATCAAAAAACACACACACAATGGGCAAAACTCTTCAATCCTCCTGCAAAATGAAACTCTACATTCACAACAATGTAATTTCTTCTCAAAATGGTATTTTGTTTTCAAATGACACACAAATCATCACATGAATAGACATTTATAAGAACCAGTTGAACACTGATGTGCTTAATGTAAAACACTTTGACCACTTCTTCTCCAGTCATCATAATGACTTACTGTAAGCCTTTTTTTTGTTCCGTGTTACACTTACTACAGACAGTACACAGGCCTACATAAGTGCATTGTTAAGATTTCAGAATCTTAGTATACAAAACACACAAATACATGGTACCAAATATATTTTACTGTACACAGTGTTTATCCCATCCAACACAAAGTTGCACATACCGTGGTCTACATATACAAACAACAGAAGAATGTACTGACTGCAGTTCAGTCAAAACAAAACAAAAAAAACAACTATGCTGCATCCTCTCTTCTGTTTCTATCTGGCCACAGCACCTCATCCACATCACAAGCAATGTTTGTTACTTGCACATAGTTGTGTTGACTCTTTCTGAATTGCATTTAAATGGCACCCCGTAGACCTGCTTCATCATCAGATTATTTCTGTGCAAGACATGGTCCAGTGTTGATAAGCTGACCCTATCAATATTTTGAAATATGATGTTGTTTTCTATCATTTTTCTTTGTATTTGCTGTAATGTTATGGCGTTATTTTCTAGAACCATGTTTATGATTTCAGTCTCCTGTTCAGGAGACAGAAGACGTTCCCGACCACCTCGTCTTGGTAAGCTTTCAGCTCTGCAGTAAAAATAGTGTTTACTATACTTTACAGTATTTTCACAGTCTACAGAACAGTCCACAGGCAATACTGTGTAATGATAGTAAGTAATGATTGTACAAATTTGGCTGTACTCTTTGGCCAGCCTCCCTCATTGTTAGACCACGGTTGACCACATGGTCAACCAAAGTGGCTTTGATCTCATCAGCGATTACGTTCTTTGGCTTTCATCGTCCTCGTCCTCCCTGTCCTTCTGCTCTTACTGTCACTCCTCTGGCTCTGCAACTGTCTCCAACGTTGGCATCCATTGCCCCAAAACAGAAGAGCTCATCTGTTGCCCTTTTATGCAGCTCTGATTTCTTAATTTCAATTATGTGTGATAGGTGTTTACCCATGTGATGAGTTAGTATGCAAAGTAGGGCAACTGACTTTACAATTTTGAATGACAGTGTGTTTCTTGTGAAAACAAGAGATTTTCTTCATGAAAATTGTGCCAAATGCAAAGAATTGTGTGTAGTGTTTTGACAAAAGTGTGTTTTAAAACTGCAATTTGAGTGTAAAGCAGGAATTGTGCTTGTAGTTTAGCAGAATTGGTTCAGGGGGTTGGTGCATAAGTTACATGTTTTAGTCATTGTGTCTGACATAAAAGTAATTGTGTATAAACTGTCAAATAGGTTTGAATGCTTTCGACTGATTTTTTTTCCACTGATCACTAAGAAGATCTTTATACAGCAGGGAGAACAGATTCTATCATGCTGGCCCTGCTTTAATTTGTTCCCTTTGTCCAAATCATGAACAAACAGTATCCCACATTCTTGTCTTTCATCTACAGAAATATGTTTTACAAGAATAAAATAGACTTCAGCAGACATAACTTTTGGCGACATGCAACAATCAGAGAAAAATGTATTTTTTTAGGACGTCTGAAAACAAACTTGGAGCGATTTACTTGTTGAGAACGTGGTATATTGAACATTAAAGTTTATATTAATGGAGTTCACACAGACTTGATTATCCTCTTATGTGGCAAAATGTCCTCTGTTTGTTGACATAATCAAAACTAATACCATGACCTAATACCACAATAGATGTATCATTTTATGTTGTAACCCAAAAACTGAACGGTAATGTAACAACACTCATCTTTCACATTTTCACAAAACATCACTACTTCCACGTCTAGTTGGTTGGAATGGAGGTAGAGTCAACTGGATCCGCTCTCCCTGCCCAGTGTGCGCTCCTGATGCAGGAGAAACAAATTCTGTCAGGGATAGAGTGAATAGACGTGGACACCAGCTGAGGTGAACATCAAGCTAACAGCCTACACTAACTACAAATGAATGGCAGTAAATATTCGCCTGTAGTGAGCTGTTTGGAGGCACCAAACCCAGGGTTGTGCATTTGAATTGGGAGGGATTAGAAAACAGAACTCAGCTGACTGCATCCTGCAATTTACTGACATCTAGCAGTGATATTAAACACACTGTCAATTTAAAGTCACTGATTTATTTTTTGCCAAGATACACAGAAACTCACAGGAAAAGCAGCAAAGATCCAGCAATTGTATCTACTGAGTGTAGTTATATGTCCTTAGCACCCACTCAGTGGTTAGGCTGACCTGGATAAAATGTTTTTTGTTTGTTTGTTCTTTATATTCATGACCTGACTGATGGTGAAATCCTGCCTTTTCCTTAGTATAACATGTCAGTTTCATTTTGGATTTACATATCACGGATGTATCTCTACAAAAAAACTTAAATACCTATTCGCTCCATCTCTGTCACATACACAGACACACAGACACACACACACACACACATTCAAAGGATTTGTATACAGAGACCAACAATAGAGAAAAATGTCTTACACTTTTAGTAGGGCCTCAAAGTGCTCATTCGATAGCACAAGTTCAAAGTGTGGCTCGGCTAAGAGTCTTTTCATTGATCTGGCTCATCTTGAAAGGAAGGAAAAATATGTTGATGTCAGATTTAGAGAATAGATAGAAGGGCAGAAAGAGCAGAGATGGTAAATGTATCATCATCCTGATTTAGACTACAGGGTGGTAAGTTCACAAATAATATCTATTAACTGATACTGATACTTACTAATTTTTAGCCTAAGAGAATCCATGTGGGTGAATCATTAAAATTAATCTACCTACATTGTTAAGTATGGAACGCTGTATACTTCTCTATAGTTCTATGGCAGCTTTGTAGGGAGAGATCACGAACCAATTTTCAGTCAGGAAAAGTTGGATGAAGCTAATTCGATTTAGCTAACGAATGGAACCAATATAGTGTATGTGCATCCTAGATTGTCTTCACTTTAGAATGATTTTGTGATATGTAGAGACAGAGACATGACAACTTGTAACAGTTTCCAAAATGCAGTACATACCACAGTTATCACAGTCAAACTTTACTGATATAATAGCTGCTAACTGCCCAACAAAATTCCAAAACAACACAAGTGTTATGTCCCGATCTAGGGGTACCGCAACGTAACATAAGGGTTAAAAGGAAAGTGACCCCGCCCTGGTCCCCAAAACCATGCCCAGAAGCTGGTTTACAAGTGGAAGGTGGTTTTATTGTGTCTAAACTGAAAGCTCAGCTCCGGGGTGAACAAAGGCCAAAATAACAAACAAAACAAGCTTATTCAAAAAGCGAGGTGCTACCTAAACCCTGGGTGAAACAAAAGCCAGACAAAAGACAATTGCTACCCCTTACTCCCTGACTGAATAAACAAGAGACAACAGTACAGAAAATAATAAGGCAGTTCACCTTTTTAGTCCTTTTTTAACTCAGTTTTTTTTTTAACTTTCCTATATTTCTGAGTATTGGTCAATCCAACAAGTGCTGTCAAACATATCCTTTTCACAGTAGCAAAGAGAAACTACTAGTTTATGCCAATCAAGATCACTAATGAAAATGAATAGTCCTTGGCCTTGTCAAGTTAAAAGACATTGGAGAACCTTCAGTACCACTTGTTTAAGTGATGTGTAAATTCAAACTTATGCATCCAATTCTTGTTATTTAACATGTATGCAGTACAACCACTCGACCATGGAAAGAGAAGAGTTCAAAGAAATCAGCAGTCTTATTCATCTTATAGCCAGTCATCTCAATGATCACTGTCAGGTGGTTGGTTTCAGTGATCGTCACAGAAATGGTTGCAGATCATTGTTGTATATATAGCAGAGATGGTGATAATACCAAGTTAGGTTAGAGTTTTTGAACATCATGTTCATTTTTTGGTGCTCTGTTAAGTTAGACCTGGACACAGTCGGTCAGACTTGAGGCAGGTAGGTGGTGCAGTCATTAGCACTGTTGCCTTATAGCAACAAGGTCCTGAGTTTGTCTCCACCATTATTACTTACCAACCAACTGTATTTTTGGGGGTTTAAAAGAAAGGAAGCTCAAACTAATGGTTGCATTTGCAATTGAAGTTGTTTTTGTTTTGCTGAACATGTTTCTTGAGTAGTACTGTAGTATCCACAACTGCACCTGAAGGTAAAAGAGTGAAATGTGGATTATTAAACATCAGGTCTCTCTCTTCTAAATCCCTGTTAGCACATGAATTAATAATTGATCAACATATTAATTTACTCTGCCTTTCAGAAACATGGTTACAGCAGGATGATTATGTTAGTTTAAATTAAAAAACAACCCTGAGTTATACTAACTCTCAGAATCCTTGAGGCAAAGGCCAAGGAGGGTATGTCGATTCCACCTTATTAATCAACCGAAGACCCAGTTTTAATTCATTTGAAAGCTTCAGATTCTTAGTTTCAAATGATATTTTACTGCGTACAGATATAGGTGCAGGTCCTTCACAAGCTCTCACTTTGTGAAGGACTGCTAGAAAAAGTTTTTAAAAAGTAATTATCAGTCCTGAATCAATCTTATTAGGTAATGTTAAAATAACTTTATCATTGAAATGTTTTCAGTGTGGGAGAAGGTACTCAGCTAAGTAAAAGTATAAAAGGTAGTAAAAAGTTCTATATTCAGAAACTCAGAATGTACCTGAAAATAAATGTCAGTGTTTTTTTTTCTTCAGTTATATGAAATGTGCATTTTGGATAATAGTAATGTTGTGTTTGTTAAATATTATTGCTGTAGATGTTTATAAGCTTGATATATTTTGAGGTAAGTTCATCTACATAATTACATCACATTTAATAAGGAAATTATGGGTTTTTAAAATCTCTGCCCAGTTTGAACAAATTTAGCACAAAATCAGCCTGTTTAAGACTCATATCTATTCTGTATGACTTAAAATACTTATGGCATGATTTTCTCACCCAATAAAGGAATACGTAATGTATCAGTCTACTCTTTATTTTATCAGAAAGATGCAATTGATCACAGCTTGTGAATTTTGTTTTTAACCATATAAGTAAGCTTTCAGATAAATGTAGAGGTGCCAAAATCCTCTTGGATAAGGGGTAAAATGTCTTCACAAAATGCTTTTCAAGCTCCTTAGGTATATATCTTTGTAGGTTCGCAATCATCCAGGTCATGGTAGTCTAAGTAAATTATCTTAGCTTGATCTCCAAGTACTCTCCAAACTATGCCCAAACCTGGCCAAAGTAACTCTAAGTGTGTTGAAAAAGTAAACTAGTTTCAGAGGCATACAAAAATCACAATAATACAACAACACTTGTTCACATACACCCAACATCCTTTCCAAGTCATAAACCTGTGAATTTCATAAACGCTCCAATCGGGAAGAATTTGGCTGGTGCTGTGCTGTTTCTCGTTAACAGTAAATAGCATCACTGGGTCCTGGAGGTGAAATTACACTATATCATGGCTGAGAGCTCATTAAAAATGGATATGAATGGTTGACTAACAGTAGCTCCCAGGCTGGAAAGTGTCAACAGGCCTGCCGCTTTTCTTCCATGTTGTAAAAAATTCAAACTGATGTGACACAGTGGGCACGTTGGTGCCAGACATGCACAGTGATTTATGCCTCTCATTTTCAGTAGGGGACATTTTAAGTGAAAGCACAGGGAATTTGCCAATTTTACAGTGAGGCACTGCAGAGGAAACAGTTGTATATTCTTGGTACATTGTTGAGAGAAAAAGCTAAGAGGCCAGAAAACAGCATCTGTCAAGAGCAAGCTCACAAATTACCTGTTGGCACTCTCTGACGAACATTCAAGGCCAACTGCCACACAAACAAAGCAGCAAGTACAAAAGACAATTTATGTTATCACTGTCTGAACAGGCTGTGCCTTAATATACAAAGCAATAAAGGATGAGAAGCTGAAGGGAACTCGCAGTCGTCAGGGACGTTAGTAGAATAGAAGAAACTATTATCTCCCACCATACAGCAAAGTCGATTTGCTGTTGAAAGCTCTCTGGCAACTGAGTTTGACAATGAAAAGTAAGGTCCTACCCTTCTGATGACATTGGTGGCTTGGCAGGAGGTCTGTAATGGAAGTCAAGTCCCTCAAATTAGGAGGTCAGCGATAAAGGAGACCCACTAGAGGCCAAACAGGTGCCTGCAGCAGAGACCAAGACCATTTTTAGGGTTATCAGACCATTGATAAAAAAGGAGACAGAGGACTGTTGTAGGCTGGCCTACTGCTTCATACTTAGGTGGCACAGACCCCCTAAAGACTCTGGAGGCCGAGGTTGCTCAGCACAGCATGCAGTCTCCTCTGAGGTGAAGAGGTTACTGGCTCTTGACCCCAATTCCACTGCTGAGAACCATGCTTCTGTGTGTGGGAAGCTGGAAGCAGCAACAAGGATTCATTACTGGGCTGCTGGCTGATGAAAAGCTTACCCAACCAACCCCCATCACTAGGGAAAATGTAGGGGACTGAAGCAGTTGAGGATGTTTCTTAAAAATTTACCTCATAACACGAAGTCCCACAGACAAAATGAATGTCATAAATCTATGTGGAAATCTTTGAGAATATGTAAAACTCTTCCTTCAGCTCGTCCAAAACAACTGCAATGTCTGCTGGGTCCATTCTCTGATTGTGTCATTTTGTCATGTAATGTGTAAATGATGACCCCAATGAAGTTAATAAACTATAAACAAACCTTTATTCAAGTGGCAGCCAATTAAGAAGACATGTGGGGGAACTTTAAATAGACTGGTTCTTATATAGCGCTTTTCTACTCTACCTCACTTTGTACAACATGGTTCATTCACTACTGATCCGAAGGTTTGTGGTTGGATCCCTGGCTCCCCAGTCTGCATACCAAATGTGCTTGGGCAAGATACTAACCCCAAGTCACTCTCTGATGCAGCTAATAAGCACTAAAAAGCATAGAAAAAAGTAAATGTGGCATGTTGTATAAAAGCCTTTGAGTGAGAGTAGAAAAGAACTATGTAAGAATCAGTCCATTTATCATACCTTTGATGGTTCTGTGGAGAACAGCTGGTTTATTCTCCTGCCTTCTATTTCTCGGGTATACCTCATCAAGCGGCTGCCAAGGCTGCCAGTCTTTGCTTGGCAGATTCCAAGGTATGGACAGCTTGCTGTACTTCTTCATCACACTTTCTGCAGTTAGCTAACTTCCCTCTGTGCTACCTTAATCTTGGCCTCTAGTCTCCTTCTCCATGGAGGGTACTGCTCCATATGGTTGTTCAACTTGTAACCAAGCATCTCACTGATCACTGCTGCCGTAGTGTAGATCAGCTGGTTAGTCTTGGTAATGGTCACAGTAGGCATTGATCGTAGTGCTGCGTTCACATCATCTAGTAGACCTTCTGAGGGTACTTCACGTAATCTTGGTAACCGGCTATGGAGGGTCCAGGTTTCAAGCTTCACCATGATCGTATCTTTCAGGTCTGTTCCTCCTGCACCCAACGATCTTTCTTCCATCACACTTGGGGCTTAGTACCCAATCTTGAGTGATGGTGATGATCTCCCCCCTGACCTGTTTGTCCTATAATATAAAGAATCACTTAGAGCAATTATAAAATTACAGTTTTATAATATACAATTACAAAAATGATATTTAAATGACAATATCAATGTTTCTGTATTCTACATTACCTGTCTAGTTTTATGTTAAACAGTAAACAAAACACACACAAAGCCTGTAATGCATCATCATAACAAATGAGATGTCTAGAAATTACATGCTGTGTAACATTAAATTGCAATGAAGTTTTTGACTGTTTTCTTCTATACCATCAGATGGTATATCTGTTCCTCAAGCTTGAATCCTCAGCGAGAGGATGTGGGCCCAAAACTGTCTGTGCTTCTTGAGCCAGTGAACCCCGAATCCAAGGGTTCCACCATCCTCCATTTCGGCCCTCTGAGTCTCCTCTGCCATCTTCAGCCTCCAATCATGCCACCAGAGGGCCTCTGGTGCTATTGTTGGCCTCAAGCAACGCACCTGAGATACTCCATTTCTGCTGCTGGCCTCTCTGTCGGATTCCCGAACTGCTTTGTGCCTGCCAAGGACCACTTGGCCAGTCCCCAGAATTGCTCCACATTGCCTCATGGCTAGGCCAACCAAGACAACTTTTTGTCCTTGTTTTTAGACTCAGTCGCTCCCTGTTTATCATGTTGTGTTTTTAGGGTGTTTCCTCTTTTATTTTGATAGCCTTTGTTTAGTATTCAGTTTTACTTTCCACAGCCTTGTTTCCCTAATTGTTTCTACCTGTGTGTTCCAACTACTCTTAACATTTATACTGTTTGTTTCCTGCATGTCAGCCTGTGAGTTTTTCCTGCTTACTTTATGGACATTGTTTGCTGCCTTTTGTTGAAATTGATCTCTACTATATTAATCTTCACTTGTTTATTTACTCCATCATTTAATAGAATCTGATTTTTGGGGGTCTGAACTGTCCAATATATATGTGGCAAATCAAGATCATTTTTAAACAGCGCTGCTGTATTATCTTAGTGAGCACTCATAAATAACTACATATAATACATTTTAGGGAATTTTATTATGTTTAATGTGTCTGAAAGAAAAAAAATATTGGCCGATATATCAGATTTTTAAATCGACAAATATCAGTATCGTTTTTAAAAATCCTATATCAGTCAGGCTGTTATCAGTAACTGGTATTAAATTTAGACACACAGCCACTAGGACAACTGTAGACTACTATTCTTGTTACACCACTACCTAATTGGACACCACCTCTGTGACACCATTTGTCAAATGTTGCATCTCACTGAATCAGCTTTGTAAGATATCCCCTGTGGTCTCCCTCTAACAAGTACATACACTCACACCCATATATATAAATCAAATCAAATCAAATCAAATCACTTTTATTGTCACATCACATGTGCAGGTACACTGGTACAGCACATGCGAGTGAAATTCTTGTGTGCAAGCTTCACAAGCAACAGAGGTGTGCAAAATACAAGGAACAGGAACAAAGCAAAATGTAAGAATGGGAATCTGAGAATTATATGAATAGATATATGTACAATATAAGAGTGTATGTGCATTGCTGAATGTGTATACTAAATATGTATATCTGTGTGTGTGTGTGTGTGTATATATATATATATATATATATTTTAAAAATTAAATACAATAGAATAAACAATAAAATAAAATATACAGAGGTTGGCAGTTGGAAATGTGCAAAACAAGTGGCATTTATATACAGTATGGAGTGCATAATGTTGAAGTTCTGGTAAGTGAAGGTGAGGTGTCTATGAAGTGTTCAGCACTCTGATGGCCTGATGGAAAAAGCTGTCCCTCAGTCTGCTGGTTCGGGACCGGATACTGCAGAACCTCCTTCCTGATGGAAGTAGTCTGAACAGTTTATGGCTGGGGTGACTGGAGTCCTTGATGATCCTCCCCGCTAAAGCTAGCTGGATGAAAAAAACACAAAAGAATAAATCAGTGACAGATGTTCTAACACTTTGAGAGGATCCTGCACTCATTAATCACACCTTATCAGTCACAATCTGAATGTAGAGAGACAGAAAATGGAGTAAGATGGAGGCGGAGTGCTTCTCTGTGCTCACTGTGTGACTCAGATGCTCAGCACAGTCCCTGACCTCCTGCCACCTAACTGAATTGAATAAAAAATCAGCAGCAACCCAAGGGCACAGTGTTAAATAATACCCAGGCACACGGAGTACATTAAGATGTAGTATAAATAAGGAACAGTAGAGCAGTGGATGGCCTCAGTGTTGCCACCTCATTAACCCTGTCAGAGAAAGAGATAGACAAATCCAAAGGGATATGTCAAAGAAAAAATGAAAGCCCACATGAGGTGGTGGCTGGAGGCAACTTGAGGAAAAAAACTTGAGATGCAGGTCACATTTCAAAAGTTTTTAAAACGGGGATTATAAAGTAACAGTTGAACATGGACATCCATTACTTTTGTGCTGAGATTAAGAGACAAGATGACACTGGGTTCCTAATGTTTTTTCCGGGATGATGCCCAGCTGCTGAATGCACACTAATCTTGTTTATTAAACATATACAGTAGTAAACACACTCAGCAAAACTGAGAACAAAGATGGCGCCTGTGTGTTTGGCACGCCGTCTATTGCTCTCTTTTATTTCTTTTATTTTATTGCTTTTGGTTAATTTTGTGCAACATGTCAGCCCTACATTGTTTTATGATCGCCAGACATTATTGGAAATAGGTTTATCTACCCAAGTTTTAGCTCGGTTTGGAAATGAC
>VUQG01043426.1:0-23262 GCA_015106755.1 Etia nguti
AAGTATATATATATATATATATATATATATATATATAGAGAGAGAGAGATATTTAGAACTACAAATTAAATTTCTCGTAGCAATTATTGTTCTTAATAATTCCAACCCTCCTCCTTTACCTGGACTTGGGACTGGCGAAAGTGACCATAAATAGGCACTCTGGCCGAGTTACTTTTTGAGGTGTGTTTGTGTCTTTTTAAGTAGTTTTAAACCTTGTGATCCACAAAAAGTAACAGTAAAAGGAGAACATTTTTAACCATTAACAATCAAAATGGACATAGCAAGCCTCACCAGACAGCCTCAGTCGAAATCGGATGTACAAGATGGACTTAAGGCTCTGCAAAGACATTAGATTTCTAAGTTTGCAATGATGGGAATGATGTATTTTAGTGCATTAATTTATTTTAGACAAAGAAAAATGCACATTTACCGCTGCTCCCGGGGGGGTGGGGGGCAGCTTCGCTCATGCGCGATTCATTAGCAGTTTGTACGCGTAGGGGTGAACATCTCCTGCTCTGACGGCAGCTGGGGGCGACTGCTGCGTGAGGACTACCTGCCGCCTGTGAGCGCCTTGGCACAGGCGAGGTGCCCAGGGCAACACCCGCTGCTTGGTGAGAGTAAGAGCGATACGTGCTTTCACGTGAAAAAGTCGTCATAAGTCTCCAGTAAAACCAGAAAAAGTCGCCAGATTTGTCGCTAGTCGCTTTTTAGAAAGTCGCTAAGGGGGTCTGAAAACTCGCTAAATAGAGCGACAACATCGCTAAGTTGGCAACACTGGAGCTTGGTTAGTAAGGTGCATAGCTGTAGTGCACGGGTATCTAATTATTGCTCAATACAGAGTGATAAAATGCTACAGACTGATTGGACGGGCTTTACCACACAGGAAGACGTATTACTTGTCACATAATCCCAATAAAAATGTTCCAAATGGCACCAGCAGCACAAACACCTGTTGGGAGATCCAGTTCTGTGGCTCGAATTAGTGGAGATGAGGCAAATCTTTAACTTTTAAGCCTTAAAGATATCAAAATGGATTCATTATAAAAATCCTCATCCACCATACAGATGTTCAAACGTTAGAAACTATCCATAGAGACTAAAGCTGCTTTTGGTACCAGGCTGTAAACATATTTAATTCTGCTTAACATGGGACTCTATTCGGACTGACTTGCTTTTGGAGTGAACCTCATGTGGCCGTTAGAAGAACTGCAGGTCCACGTTGGTGTTATTTTCTAGCCCTGGAGGTTGATGATTGGTATAATAAGTATCAGATTTCCTGTAATTATGTCCAGAGGGTCAGCAATTAAAACAAAAGTCACAATAATTAAGGAGCTGATCTTACTAAATGAATTTCAGGTGATTTAAAGTGAGCTGGAGGCAGCTGCTGCAGGCGGCAGATGTTCTGTGTGAACACTACTGCTCCTGTTTCTGGCCCCAGACAATAACTTATGTTTGAAGTTTCCTTTAGCTTTGAAGTTTATAATTTGGAATATTTTTATGTTTCATTCTTCACCTCATGTACATTTCTGTACTTATTTTGTGCATTTTGCTGTGTGTGTTTGTGTGCGTTACTAGTCGGTGCAGCCACCAGTTGTACGTGTGCGTGTGCTGGCCAGGACACTCTTGCAAAAGAGATTTTTAATCTCAAGAGTCATAAAGGTTTAATAAATAAAAAATGAATAGCGATAAATAGATCCCGCTGAGGATTTATGTGCCTCAGTTCTTCTGACTTTAATAGGAAACAAAGAAATTGTCTCCTATGAAATTAGATTGGAATTGGGATGCTGTTTATGAAAAGAAAGAGTGCTTTTGGCTCCCCAACAAACCATTTTCACCTTTAGTATGTAGATGTGGATTCAAGTTCTTCAACTCAGATAACCATATCAAGACTATTAATGGTTAGATAAACCTAAAGTAGAGGAGAAAACAAAACTTTTTTTCAGATTTGACAGTTAGAAAATAGAAAAATGCTCAAAGGGAACATTTTAAGTTGTTTTGTGGAAGAAGAATCAAATTTCTTTACATCCCGACCATGTAGGGATCAACGTGAGGCTAACGCGTTATTAGTTCCACATCAGGCTTGAATAAATTATGCATATTGAACAGACCCATGTGACCCTTACTTTCAGTGAGCCTGTGTTGTGCATGTGCTAACCTAAGCACTTACTGCAGCTTACATCATCTTAACCATAAAATTACTTGATAATCTGAAAGGCCCCTTGCATACCTACTGCTGATGCAGCAAATCTAAACTCTGCTCAAGGATTTTCTGTCATGGAACAATGAAAACGCTGCTGCTTTTCGAGTTAAATGGGATGTGAAATATTTGCTGTATTTTACATTAAAATGTCAAAGGATAAGGTTGAGAGGATAAAACCAAAACTAACAATGAACTCGTGTGTCTGCATGTGTATGTGTGGGTGTGTGTGTATAAAAACCCAGTGTGTCTCGTTCCTCTCTGCAGTGGAGCTCCACCGATGTCCAAAAAGCATACATATTTAAACACAGCCTGACATGTTCCTCTTTACCATGAACACAGCACACTGTAGTTTATATATAGCACCTACACAACATTACACAAATACAAACATTCTTAGTCAATACACCAGTAAAGATGCTCTGAATGAAGGTTTTTGGCCCTGGAGCTACCTAAAAACCAAAAATCAATGTTTGTGATTATTCAAAGTTAAGGTCAGTAAAATTTTATACCCTCAACATCACTTGTAGAGAATTTAAAGGTTGCGCTGCTAATAAGTCCAACTCATTCACATCAGGTAGCAGTTTGCAACAGGACAGAGCTGACCACTACGGCAAGTATGTTCATACCCCGACCTATGGCCGCAAAATGTAGGTGTGACTGCAGGGCAGACCCAGGATGGACTTGGGAGGTTATCTCTAGGGTGCCTTTGGAAAACCTCAGCATTCCCTGGAAGAGCCGGAGGCAGTGGCTGGGGAGAAGGAGATCTGGGAAGCTGTGCTAAGATTCCTGCCTGTAGGATCAGGACTCAGAGATGCTGCAGGATGGAACTGATAAAATATCTTTGCCCTGTCCAGCATAGCGCATAGCCCAAAAATAACCCACAAGAAAGACACTGCAGAAGTGCAGACAGTTCCTTCACTGCTGCTCTTTGCATTCACTGAACAAAGAAGACACAAAGAGAGGTGTGCCTGTAGCAGGACTGCAAGACCTCACACTTCCCAGCAGTATAAGGAGTCTTTGTCCAAAAAATATCTTGACTTTTTTTTTTGAAGTTCCTACTTTTACACCTGACAGCACTTTTAAAATTACCTAAAGACGCTTTATAGCTACAACTCTACTTTGTGGTAGAGAGAGACATTCGTGGTTCCATCAATTACAGCAAGTCATGCAGGTCCTGAAGCAGAAAAGCAGCCCCACCATCATGTTTGACTGCTGCTGTGATGTTTTTTTTTAATTATATGTTGTTAGTTTTAGTCCAGATGGGACACAAACCTTCTAAAAAGTTCAACTTTTGTCTCTTCAGTCCACAGAATATTTTTCCCCAAATCTCGGGGATCATCAAAATGGTTTTTTTGGCAAATGTTGAGCCGTTGTGTTGTTTTTTGTCAGCAGTGGTTTTCCTCGATGGAAGAGTTTCAAGGAAACTCTTCCATCGAGGACATGTTTACCCAGTCTCTTTCTTATTGTTGGATCATGAACTCTGACCTTAACTGAGGCAAGTGAGAACTACAGTTCCTATTCTGGGTTCTTTTGTGACCTCCTGGATGTGTTGATGTGCTCTTGGAGTAATTTTGGTAGACCGGCCACTCCTGGGAAGGTTCACCATTGTTCCAAGTTTTCTTGGAATTAGCCACCTTAAATAGCTATTTTGCTAACTACATTAAGGGCCATGCCTGCATGCCTGTTCATTTGCCTGTTTGAGATTTACTTTCTCTATGACCATAATGTTCTCTAAGACAGTTGTTTGCAGATCAAAGTACAAGCAGAAATTTCAAGGCATTAGCCTGCAGATCATCTGACACGTTGCCAGTTTTCCTTTTGATTATATTGTCAGACAAAGGCACTGTTGTACTCACCACTCAGTTAGCATACAGCTTGCCTGGACCTTGTCAGATGACTTAACATAGCCTATCAAACATATTGTTGCTTTTGGTTCAGTGAGGACTCTTTCAAAGGAAGTCAAGCTTCTCTAAGAAGTAATGCTCTTTAGCTTACCTGGCGCTATGTTAGCATTCACAGCATGTCTTTATCCTGTCTTCCTTCTCTCTCCCCAACCGGTCGCAGCAGATGGCCCCGCCCCTCCCTAAGCCTGGTTCTGCTGGAGGTTTCTTCCTGTTAAAAGGGAGTTTTTCCTTCCCACTGTCGACAAAGTGCTTGCTAATAGGGGTCATATGATTGTTGGGTTTCTCTCTGTATGTATTATTGTAGGGTCTACCTTACAATTTAAAGCGCCTTGAAGCGACTGTTGTTGTGATTTGGCGCTGTATGAATAAAATTGAATTGAATTGAATTCACCAACTTCTACTAACAGATGATGTGCTCTGTCCCTGGTCTGCCTGAAGCCATAAGAGATTTAGCTTTCACAATATTGTCTCCTGAATGTTGGGGTTTTTTGGTCTCAAAATTCCCACCACTGGGCGCTGCACGCCTTTACCAAAACCCTCTTTCACAGAATTGTCTTTAAGGATATTTAACAGGAAATGGGTACTTAAACAGTAAATTCATTCATTCATAACTTTTATGCAGTTTTTCATTGCAGAAATAATGTTCAGTGGTCAAAAAATTTCCCAGCCTGCACCATGAGAGAACCACTATTCAACAGCTAAATTCACTGTTGTGCTGTTTAAGAGGGCAATAATCTTAAATAAATACAATTATTTTGTAACACGCCTTCAGTTAAGCCACAATGAGGCGAAAGCACCAAATTGAAATGCATTGGAATTATCCTTTGACTATACAAAAATACACAAAACAAACTATTATTATTTTCAGACGATGTGGGAGGGCTTAAGGATTGATTAAAAAACAACATCCAAGTTGAGTTATTTGCAAAAGTAGCACACAAAAATTGTCGATTAATCCACGGCTGAAAATAGTCCTTAGCAAACCGCGTATTTCCTCCTTTGTGTTATAAGTGCCCATCTGTTTGTAAAACATCTGTGCCTGTTCTCAAAAAATGAAAGTGTATATTTAGGAGTATTTCTTAAAGATTTACAGAAATCACTGAGCTTGTGAGCTAAGCATCAGAGACAGGGTAGTGAAGCGCTGACAGATGGGCACATTGTCGGTTCGGTTTTTTCAGAGGATCGTCGACAATAAGAAAATTAGAGTGACGGCTTTATCCTTTAACACAGACAGACAATAACAAATGCTCGGCTGTGCTGAGAGTGCCTGAATAGCGGTGCTTAATTACATATACATCCAGCATATGTACTTTGCAAAAATAGCCTCTCTTATTTTAATATATGGCTAATCTCTTGTGTTACAGTTTGCGTCTCGTGTTCCTTTCGTCATGTACGTGCACAGTAGCTCTCTCGCTGCCTCGCCTGTTTAGCTGCTGACAAACACACATGCTGGCTTTTTTCCCATTCTCCCCCTATTTGTTGCTGGTCTGCTGCCCATACAGGATTGGTTATCGCTCCTCTTCCTCTCAGGGAGACGGGGAGTCTTGCCTCCTCTTCTGATGCAATAGAAACCCCTGCAGCAGTGCACTGCTGTGCTCATGTGTGTGAGGCTGTGTATGTGTTTAATAGTCCCCCGCTATTCCCCCTTTGATGTCTCCAGCTTGCTAAATGCACACAAACATCGGTGGCTCTCCTACTGATTGGACGCAAGCAAATGGGAATATAGATTCTTATATTATATCACACATTTCCTCTCACACGCTCCCCTTGCATGAGGATTTTCAGCTCATCAGCAGGGCTGAACATGGATTCAAACACCAGGCAGCAATTGCTGCTGACAGTGTCAAAGACACAATGGAGCAGAGTGCTGCATAATTCTCCTCTTTTCATCACTCCCAGCCTCACTTATACAAATATTAATGCTCCATTTTACATCTCTTGTGCGCTTGTCTTTCTGTCTAGAGTGTCCAGAGTAATCACCTCCTATTGTCGCTTTTTTTTTGCCTTGGTGTTTAATTTGGGGCGGGGGTGGGGGGTGGACATTACTGTGGGTCTTAGATAGGGAGTGGGGATCCTATTGAAGCTGCATCCAGTATTGCACGTGTTCATCAGCCTTCTTCGTTACTGAGGGAATGATAATGGGGCCTACTGGGATTATTTTGTAACCATAGTGACGAAGCAGAGGAAATGTTTAAATATGCATACCTGGCTTTATTACATCCTGTGTTCCTCGAACCACATCAGTGTTTATCGGGTTATGCGTGGCATGCATAGTGCAGCTACTACATTTTGTCATATTTCTAAAAAAAGATCATCATTTTGCATTTTTCATGTGAACAGAAATATTTTTCAAAGGGAATTCTGAAAATCTCTGTTTTTAAAAAATAGCATGTACGTGTGGCCGTAGCCCTGGGCTGCTGGTTCCTCCGGTTGTCGTGTTTGTTATGGGTTATGTTGTAGTTCTGTAGTGGCGTTTCTTGAGGTCAACCTTCTACACTCTAATCTCTGTCTTTCAGCTTTCCCAATCATCTTAGTCTTTGTCTTGGTCTCAGTGTTTCTACTTCCTGTTTTATTTTGATAGTCTTCTGTTTCATGTGTACTTTGTTCAGTTTTGCTTCCCCTGCCTCGTCAGTCAGATTAGTGTCAGCCGTGTTCCCACTTATATTCTGTTCCCTCGTTATCCTCCTTGTGTATATATTGTCTGCAGTTCCCTCCGTTCTCCCTCATAGTACGTTTTCCTCATTGTGTTTGATTTTCGTGTTATTTGGTATTTTGGTTTAGTTTAATAAAACCACCTCTTAGTTTATTCCTCGTGTTTCTAAGTCCTGCGTTTGGGTTCTACCTCTGCCAGCCACACAGCTACCCACTCAAAAAGTGAGGCAAGCCCCACAGACTCACATTTTTGAAGTATGAAAACACATCCTAACAATGTGGCACAAAACAGTTTTTCTTTCTGCACTTGTTCTGTCCTAAATGTTGTGCAGCCATCTGCTGCCAGATGAAGCTGAAGCCCCAACAGAAAAACACCATAGGTGTTCATTTAGACCTGATCTTTTTGGTAGGCCTATTATTGTTGGTTATTTTGAAAGGAAGGTAAAAATGAAATGAGATCACGGATACAAGTGGCAGAAATTGGGTTCCACCTTATCTCTCTTAGAGATAGGGAGAGGAGTTCATTCATTCAGGAAGGACTCAGAGTAGAGGCGCTTCTCCTCCTCAAAAAGAGCCAGTTGAGATGGTCACCTCCTGGGTGAGGTGTTCCAGGCATGTCCTCCCAGGAGGAGACCTGCTGGAGAAATTACATCTCTCATCTGGCCTGGGAGGGCCTTGCTGTTCCCCAGGATAAGCTGGGGGAGGTAGTTGATGAGAGGGAGGTTTGGACTTCTCTGCTTAGGCTGCCCCTGCGACCCGGCTTAGGATAGGCGGAAAAAGAATGGATGGATGATTTGTTTGGTTATTATTTGAAATTTTTTCTTTTATTGGGATGGTTTTCGTGTAAATGTGCATTCTTCCTAATGCACAGCACAATGCACCACACTTTTCAATGGCAAATTATTTGGTTTTTTGTATGTTAACTTGTCATATTTTAATAATATGTTTTTGTATTTAACAGCTTATTTTAAGTGTTTTTCTTCTTCGTTATCATATAACGTGTTCATAAGCAGTGCTTAAAGTATGATTAGTATGATAGTGTCTGCTAGGAAGCTAAGTGGAATCACTGAACTGGACTTTTCCAATGTGTTGGTGCCTTTAAGAACATTTTTATACCGTTATCTGATAATTAATATGGCTTGCTATGTGATGCAGTCTGTGTTAGATCTCAGGTGTTACAAAGTGACATTTAGATGAATCCAGTGAAATCGTACATCTTAAGATATTATCTCATTAAGGAACCTATGTGGTTGAACCCTGGCATTTGTTTCCATCATGGCTTTGCAACGTTGATGCAAAGGATTTTTTTCAGTATAGTTTAGTCTTTGCTCTTCTCAGCAGTCTCTTAAATGTTTCAGTAATGAAGAGAATCATCTGCAAACATCCACTAAAACTTTTATTTTCATTCAAAGGACATTTTTTAAAGGATTCATCTCTTTTGGGAGCCCAGAAGCATTTCAAGACACTTGTTCGTCTTTCATGAGTCTTACACAGAGAATATGGCAGACAGAGCAGTTTCCATACAGAGACATCCCCAGACTACCCGTGCCATATTTGTCCCAGTGAGCTAGCTCATCTCTAACGCATTCAGACAACTGCTTCTGTGGCCCTCGTGCTGTTTGGCTGTTGATATGATGCTCGGTGGAAAATCGCTATTCCCCAATCTGACTCGGAGAATAGCCGGAGCGTTTTCCGCCGCTAAAAGGCTTAGGAGGCCGACTGCTGCAGCGCTCCCCGACTGGCACTGCGCTGAGGCACGTGGCCAGAATCACTTATTGACACTTCACTGCCATCTGCCAAGACTGCGAGGTTTGTTTAGCAGGCTGAACTCTGTGGAAAGCAATAACTGGATGAGAACTTCCCGCTTGATTTTATGTGTAAGAAAATGATCCTTCACTTTAGGCTATATAACTGAAGTAATATAGAGATGAAAGGCTGTATTTACACCCCAGACTTGGCCGGCTGTAGGGTTCACAGGGTTTTTTAAAAATTTATTTATTTTGTAAATAAACTAAAAATCGGGTCACATACACTTTCAGCGCGGTGATGCTAAACTATAAATGCTCAGATCAAAATACTTCAAAATAGTCAATTGGGAAAATCTGAGCAGGGAAATGAGCAAAAGGCTCCATGCTCTCATGGAGGTTTTGCCTCTAACTTGAAAACAAGTACCCTTGAGCAAGGCAATTAACCCCCAGCTGCTCCTGTGAAGCTGCTCTGTGGGAAATAACAGAAGACTGCGGCTATATTGGGCAGCGCACCACTGAATGCGTCACGCGTGCTCCTCGCCTCCTTCACCTGCCTCTCCCCCCTCGGGCTGTTGTTGCAAAGACTCGCATCTTCCAGCCGAGGCTGCTTTGTAAAAAGGGCCTTTCGTATTATGTGGCACCCAAACGTGCTGTTAGGCGGGTAGGGAATGGGATGCTCTCATTTGTGAGTCTCACTGAAAAGGAATGCCACGGTATGTAGAGGTAATGTCCATGAAATTGCTGGGTCAAGGGGTGTGGCAGCTGTGTCAGGGGTGGGGGCTCTGTACAGCTGTGCACAGCTGCATCTTAAGTCAGTATCCTGTATGTTAGCTGGTAGGAAATCTGGGTCTGGGTAGCCATTCGGAGTTGCCACATTGAGGTTTGAAAAGCATCAGAACGAGCCGTGAATATTTTTACAGAAGCCTCTAATGAGTTCAAGGTGAGGAGAAAATGAAGCTGAAGCTCTTTTCATGCTTTTAAACAAGAATCTGAAAGTAGAGGTAAGGGTCAACTGTGCTTAAATGGAACATGATATTTAATGTAAATCTGCAGCTTCTTTTCAAAAACTCAGAGGTTTTTAAGCTATAAATAGCACGATGTTGTGTTTAACTTGCTTCATACTCTTAATAACACCACATGTTGTTTCTGCTTTGTATTAACTAAAATCGTTTAGCATTAGCTGAACTTATAGTCGCGTTTCAGCTCGCACTGAGGTAAAAATCTCAATCTGTGTTTTTTTCCTGCAAAGTTAGAATAAATTTTGTTTTCTATAGCACTTACAAAAATGTCAAATGCACACTTGCCACCATGACACCATAAAGGCTGTTAAAAAAGATTAAAAATCAAAATATTCACACTCTGCTCCTCACTTGACATTTTCTCTTTTTCAAACCGTTCTCTGTACCAAGAGATGGTTGTGTGGGAAAATCCCAGTAGATCGGCAGTTTCTGAGCAGCCAGTCTGGCACCAACAACCATGGCCCCCTTCAGAGTCACTAAAAATCACCTTTCCTCTCTATTTAGTTCTACTTAGCAGGTCCTCTTGACCACTTCTACATGCCTAAAGAGGGAATTAGTGAGAAAGTGTTAGTTTTAGGGAATCCTGGAGTCCTGCCAGTCATGTGACAGAGCTCGAGGGGGACCTTGACATTGTCCTGTGAACTGTCTGCATTCCTAACACATTCGCCCAGATCCCTGCAGAGATACCTGCTGGTCTCTGGAGGATCACTGGGGGAGTTTTAAAACAGTAAAACAGCATAGGAATGATTAAATATGGTGCTCAGGTGGGGATAAAAGGTCAGACAGAGGTCTGAGGTGCCTTGACACAGAAATAGGTTAAGCCTAAATTTGGCGAATCACTGTGGGGCCACTTTGATATCTAACAATAGCCAATGAATTCACCATTTACCTCACATCATGCTTCGGTTTTAAATAATCGGGTGACTTTGTTGGCTCAGTATTGTTGCCGTGATCATAACATCACTCCATGATTACACAGAGTTCACCTCTCCCTGTGTTGGCAGTAGGAACGGACCTGGTGAGCAGCCAGCTGCTTGTTTATTGTCATGGAAAAAAGATACACCAGATGACTAATGTTTCGAGATATTAAATTGATTTCCACTTTAATTAATATATCATATTTCATGTGACAAATAAGACATGGCTCCCTGATAAAGTCAGGGAGAAAGCAGTTATTTTAAGTTACTGCCTCGGTGTTGCAAGCTGTTGAATCACAGACTGTGTTTTACACAGGACCGTAGAGTCCTGCGTAGGTAATGAAGCTTAATCCATCATGTTCTGAATCTAGCATTTTTTTTTCTTTAATCATTAAATAGTGATAAAGCCCGCACATTTCCATCTGTGCTGGTGTCAATTTGTTGGTTTGGTGCAATTGAAAGCCGGGTTTACACGAGTACATTTAAAAAAACATGAGCTCAAACTGCAGGTGCCTGGAATAAACCAGGCTTTCCTATGCAATACAACGCTGAGGAGCATTTTCTACATAAAAAATGTAGTAATGGAAAGTTGACAGTTTTATTCTGTAACGGCTCATATAGTCTGACAAAGGTGGAACAAGTGAAATTATCCACGTTGTCTTCCTTCAGTGATTACAGTTCAATTTGAGAGAGAAAGCCATGTGATTATGTGCACCGCCCTTCTGCTCTCATGAAATTCATTGAATCTCTCATGCAAGAAAACGTATGCACTGGGTGCTTCAGCTTTCAGGGAAGACTGATGTTTAAAGCACTCTGCGTAGCAGCTGGACCGACTTCACAGACCTTTGTGTCCATCGCAGAGTAATAAGATTCTGAGTATGCCTCATATTATACATAGAGCCTGAATATATTCGAGCTAAACCGAGATAAGGACAAAATTTATTGACTGCGATCAGTCAGTCGAGTGTCTCAGCAGGGCTGGAGCCTGTCCCGGCTGTCACTGAGCAAGAGGCCAGTGTCACCCATTTTATTCATATTAGGAATCTTTTTTATGTAATAAAAAAAAAATAATTGCTTATTCTTATTTTGAAGAGCTAATGCTAACGAGCTTGATTAGCAAGATGCATTCATGAATTGTATAGGAGGAAGCCACAAACGCCTGCTAATTAGCGCTGAGTTGTACACCATCCATCCATTCTTCCAGGACTTCTGCTGTAATTTCTCCAGCATGTCCTGGGGTCTCGTCCAAGCTGGGCATGCCTGAAACACATCACTTTATAAACACATCACTTAATAATTCATTCATGGAGCAACAACTTGGGGCTCGGTGTGCTCACCGTCTGGCCAGGAGGAGCAACGCTCTTTCACCTGAGCCGGAGCCCCCGCTGCTGCCACTGTTTCCAATGTGTGTGAAAATAAACATTCACAGTTTATTTCGTGTGTCCTTTACCCCAGCAGGGAGGATTCATAAATTGGTCTCCTAGTTAATGCAAAAATACAAGTAGTGATACACGATGGCTAAAAAAAATAATCTCTGTCAGAGTAATAGAGTATGGCAGCAGCTTGTCACTGAGTCAGGCAGAGGAAGAACTAAAGGTTACTTAGTTTGTTTATAAGATCAAGTCACTGAACTGAAACACTACTGTGTTTGCACTGATGGTGCTTTCTGGAGCATTTTAATGGAATTATTTCACCATTCCTGTGAGCTGCTGTGTGAAACAGACCATCCAAGAGGTTTGTGAGTTAGTTTTAGTGAGTCGAATTATAGCATTTTATTATTCTGCTGGGAATGAGTTGGTACCCCGAGTATCACGGGGCCTTGTTCATGAATTAGGGAAAGAAGGAATGGGAGACTAACAGATGTGTTGGTTCGGCATCTGCACTGATGTGGATGCTACGCTGGTCTGCTGTGGTGAAGAGCGGGCTGAGTGTGGAGCTGAAGCTGTCGATTTATGTTCCTCACTCTCAGTTATGGTTATGAGCTCTCGCTAGTGACTGAAAGAAAGAGATCGCAGACACAAGCGTCCATCCAGAACGTCTCCCTGGATTATGGGCGGCGTTATTGGAATGGAGATGGTGTTTCTCCCTCTAAAGTGTTTGTCAGTATGTGGGCTGAACCTTTTTCATTCAGAACCCACACACGATCATTTAGCCTTTGATGCTACGCGTCGACATCAGAAATTATTTCAGTAAAGCACAAGATGAAAAGAGTTGCTTTTAATCTCTTCAGTGTAAAAACGAATCACTTGGAAGAACAAGCAATAAAAAGAGCACTTGTCATAATTTCAGAATTGCTAAGAGCACTTTTCTTTGAAACATATGAATCTTTTTTTAAATTTATATATCTGATTTAGCATTATCCGACCTTTCAGAGGTTCTCTGGCTCTCTCGAGGCCTTAGCATTACACAAATCAATTTTATGTACACTTCAGATGTGAAAATTGATCACACTTTCCATGAGATTTGAAAAATATATCACTGTGCAAGTGTTTCTTTGCCCAGCTTATCACTGCAGCCAAAGTCATTTTAATGAGTCTTCTGAGGGGAGCGTGAGAGGGAGGAGGTCCTCTGGGAGAGATCCTGTGGGAAGCTTTATTGACTGTTACTGTGGAAAATAAAACGCCGGAGTTAAACGTACAGCCAAGCTTCACGTCTGTCTGTTAACCGAAATTAAAATAGAAAATAAAATGCGTTGCCCGTCTTTTTTAGTTTCTCTTCTCCACTCTGTTTACTCTCCCCTTTCTCTGGTGAATATACGCTCTGTTTCTAACCCTTATCTGCTCTTTTTCCCTTCTTCCCTTCACGATTCGCTGAACACAAACTTTATAATTCCCGGCTCTTTTCTCCCCGCCAGCTTGATTCTTGTGCACTGGAAGGCAGAAGGTGTGCAGTGTCTGGCTGTCGAGCGCACTCCGAGATCATAAATCTCCAAACATATGAGAGGAGGCACACATAATCTGTCAGCCTGTTCTCAGTGTTAAGAGACATGTGGGTGCATGTGTTTCGCCATTTTAAAAAAATAATTTAAAGGACTCTTGAAACGATATTAAAGAAGAAAGAGCAAACCCCCAAGAGATAATTTAGTGTAGCAGACTGTAAGTGTGCATTTTATCCTCAGATTTGATGTCTTTTGACGTGATTGTCAGCTTTTCCTACATGTTTGCGCACACATGCACGGTCCGCTGTAGCCTCCAGAAATCAAACAGCACCCATAGAGTGTTAGCGAGGACTAAGCAAAGAGCACGGATGCATAAGACAATTGGGGCTGGCTTCACGTGGCACTGTGGGAGCTCATTACTGTAGTCTTTGGGCTGGAAAATGTCTGTCAGTAAGGATTCATTAAAAGCCAACCTGCTGCAGGAGCTCCTGGTAGGGCTGTAATGAGAGGTCCTTCTCAATTTGGGCTTCCCAGTGGTTTCAGATTGGACAGGTGAAATATTAGCAGCAATCTGCATTACAGATAGAGGGGCTGTCCAGGCCAGAGTTTGGATTTGCTGGGGTCATTAGCATCACAATGCCCCAGTTGGCTCAGTTTTTTTAGGAGCATTTGAAACCACCAGGCTCTCAGTCACATGCTCTGAGCCAGCAGCAGAATATCATCCATTTATTTATTTCATCTTCAGAAAGATTTTACTCAGCACCAGCTGCTGCCTCCTACCCATCAGAACATTTAATTGAAACACTGTTTGAATAGTTTTTTTTGTGTGCCATTAACGCAGGTGGACGGCTCTGAGGCCCTGAGTTTGACTCATATGTCGTGGGTTTGTTTAAACCTGGCTGTCTGCGCTGCTCTAATTTTAGGCTTCGGCTCACTTTGCGTTGAGCCTCTGTGCATAGATGAAGACTTAAAGCTTCTTTGTCTCAGGTTAAATGTGTGTATTTGTGCTAAAAGCGGGTTTTTACAGTCTCTTTTGTTTCTTTGCATTGATTTCCCAAGGCCAATTTTGTTTGCTTTCTGTTCTGCATGTGTTTTTGGTGTCAGCTCATTGATCGCTCTGCATCATCCGTGCTTTTATTTTTCTCTCCTGACTTCTCGACTTCTGTCTCACAGACTCGCACGCCACGCGTGACACGACTCAGCCCGACACAGCCGGCCCTCGCCGACCAGGCCAGCAGGGTATCCTTTGCGTCAGCCGAAAATCTGGAGAGCATGTCAGACCCTGATATCCCCATCGGCTTCAACAGGATGAACCGGCTCCGCCAGAGCCTGCCGTTGGCCCGCTCGTCCAGCCAGGCCAAGCTGCGGGCGCCAGGTCAGTCCGCTGTCTTTGAGGAAAAATGAAAAATCTCATATTTAGATTGTGTCGAGGTCCATCTGTGATATCCACTACAGCAGAAATGACGAAAACGACTTGAACCTTTCAGATTCTTTGCAATAAATGAGAACATGTAGGGGTTAGATAACGTGCACGTACGATCTGCTCACGAGGATGATGACTGGAAACTTTCTACAATAAAACCCAAAGATATTTCAGGAGATTGGATCCTTCAATTATGCAGACAGCTTTTAGTTTCATTCAACAGGATTTTTATTCAGATTAAAATTTAACATCTTGACATTTTAGGGTGTGGTTGTCCTTTTTTCTGTTTATTCATAAAGTATCTATAATGTTGTTTTAATAGTAAGTTATTTCAGTGGGGAAAAAAACCCACCTCAGTTGTCATTTTAAACTCCGAGTCTGTGCAGGTGTAATCTGTTTCTCATTTCTTTGAACCACAAATGACAAGTTGGGACAGGATTCATCTCCCAGTAATAACATTTACTTTTTTTTTTTATTGCAGTTACACTTTCAGACTTTTTTGGCTGATTGGTCAGAGATAACAAGCTTGTTACTCCAAGGATGGCTCTCACTGCTTCTCCAAACTCTGAGTTAAATTGCTGACTGCAGACTGATGATTACAAAGAGGTGATGCTTGAGAAAAAAAGACTGTTACAAGTACTGATCTTTTTTAAAATTTTAGCTCATTTTATTTGAGTCTTAGTTTTTACTTCTAGACTAACTTTTGAGATAAAAACCTCTATTTGTGCTGACATCTCTGCTGGTGGCCATTATCAAGACTCCTTGATTAAGGGGGAGCTTTGCCACCAGCTCTTGGCCTAAATTTACCCACTGCTGCACCCATTTGCTCAGTGAAATCCTCAAACCAGAGGAAAATGTAGAGCAACAGACTCACAAGACATTTATAGATATCGATGCTCTTTCAAGACGGTTTTTTTTTTCCACCGCCCAGAAACCCTGACGCAGGCATGATGTAATGATTCACCTCGGTGTTTCCGAGTCGTTGGCTCCGGCCCCAATAATGCTGGAAACCGGAGATCTTAAAGCCGAGGATATGCAAGTGTAAAGCAGGACCAATGGAGTCAAGGGACTGTCCTGCCATCTTTATTGAACTATACGAGGGTCTGACAGTTAAGTCACATTTGGTGGTGCGCTCAAAAGCACAATCAGAACTACTGTGCCAAAATTCAGCAGTAGTCTGTAGCTCAATCAAGCTATCTTTTAAAAAAAAATAGTGTGGTTTCACAGACTTGCACTGAAGGGCTGGGACTGGAGGGACGTTTGGCTGCCCACCTCTCATTAGAGAGTGATAACCCGAGCCTTCAGACACGCACTGCACCCATGAAGCTTCGTAAATATTACCCAGGGGAGCTGAATGTGAGAATACAAGTGTCAGACTCAGTTGGATCAGACATTAAACAGTGTTTATCCAACCAGCTCCAGAGTACAAAGTACTGTGTGGTGTCTGAATGAGCACCTGTATGAATAGAACAGGTCATTATCCACAGAATTTATGACAAACAAGTGGGTATCATGTGTCCTCGTGTACGCTCTACCCGAGCATATCCCTCTCCTAAAAGTATTTCCAGGAGTCACAAAAATGTGCGAAAATGGTTGTAAATGAGTCCCAAATAACTGTGTTAGCACTGGCTTTGATGTGTTCACTCAATTTCAACCCATCAAAGGCTCATTTTATGAATTTGGGAAGAAAGTTCGGTATTAACTCCAGCAATGATGGGTCATACAGTCGCTCATCATGTACTGTGCAGTACTCCTAAAGTCCTCAATATGCTTTAAACAATTGCCACAAAATCCAAGGATGTTCTAGCACCTCTAGGAAAATGACAGCCAATCATAGCAGAGATCCACTGGCTGATCAGGGCCTTTCTGCATGGACTTTCCATGTTCTTCTTTTGTCTGCCTTGGTTCTCTTTGTACTACTACTACTACTAGTACTACTGCTGCTGCCCATCACCCCTACATGGGTATGGGCCACCAAAGGTAGACCTCCAGAGATTTCTGTAGCCCATCTTTTTTGCTTCTGCCTCGAGGTCTCGTCGCCAGGTATTTCTTGGGCGGCCTCTCTTTTGCTTGCCTTGGGGGTTCCACCTGAGAGCCTGCCTGGTGATGTTGGTTGGCAGTTTGCATAAAGCGTGCCCTACCCAGCACCATCTTCTCTTCTTGGTTTCTTCCTCTACTGGGAGTTGACAGGTTCTTTCCCATAGTTACTGATTGTGTCTGGCCAGCGAATGTGGAAAATCCTTCTGAGACAGCTGTTGAGGAATGTCTGGATTTCTCTTTTTATTTGAGGCTTTATTTGTCTTTCAAGTTTCAGCCCCTTCAGCTCTCTTTGTACGCTCCAGCTTAATTCCACAGTCAGAAGATTTAAAGAATTATCGTAGGTTAATTGGCATTCTAAATCGGCCATAGGTGTGAATAATATTTGTATATGCCTGAAAGGATGGATGGATGCTAAAGTGCTCCATTTGTTGTGTGAGAACTTCTAAACTATTGTAGTTTGAGCTTGGCATAAGCACATCCTGACCGAGCCACTGCACAGCTGTGGGCACAGCTTACCTTGACTTATGAAAAGTATCTGACTCTATAGTTGGTTACTTGCACAGCAGCTCTCTCTCACGAGCTCGTCTAACAAACTACACGTCAGGTCGTTTTACACGGTTGACCTGTGAAACTCAAATTTGAGTGCCTTCGCTGTGATTCGACACCGCTTCCTGACTCCCTTTAAAAAAAGCTATTTCCACCATTCGTCTCCACTTTCTTCCTGGTTATGAGATGACAGTAAAGGTTGTCTGATTCCAGTCACTGATTCAAATCCGTCCACTGAGGTTTCATTTCATCAGCAGTCAGCACAGCAGGCGGAGCTAATGGACTCTTATTTTCACTGTCTTCTATCAGCCATCGTTTGTGTATGTGTATTGACAACCTCACTTTGATTGATACGTCAGGCGGCCATCGCTCGCTTAATCTCGTTTGATGTTTCTGACAGGCAGCCGTAAACAAGACACATTAGCTCGGTTCCTGTACAGCACTGTCCTCCTTCAGGTAATGTTTGAGTTGACTGAAGGCATCGAGTGTTAATCTAGTGAACCTGGCAAAGCCCTCTGAGTGTCAAGTGAAAGTCAGACTTCAGTGCACTGCCTGTAGGAGCACTGAATATAAACAGAGCTGTCTAATGCCTCCAAATGATCTCGCCGAGCTACCTGTCGTCTTTGATTAATGGCCGTGGCAGCAAGCGAAAACCATTTCCTCTTTAAAAGTATCTTTATAGCATTTGTAGGACACAGAAAATGTAGGACAAGCCAGAAAAATGTCAAGAATTTCAAATGTTTTATACCACATAAACTGCATATTAAGATAAGCTTCACCTTTCTGTGAAACGTTCTATCATTTCATTTCATGTTTACTCTTCTTCATGCTTAGCAGGCTGTAGCGCAGACGTAAATAATTTTTTTTATACCATCCTCAATCGTGAGCTAAAACCCCAAACATGTAAGTTCCCTCCATCCTTACAATCTCACCATCACCTCCGCCCTTCAAAAGGTTTAAACTGTTCTATAAAAACGAGCCTTTTACAGTATAACACATCTGAGTCAGTGTTAATTTTACTTTTCTGCACTTGGAATCGGTGAGAATTTCACCGCGTCCACTCGGAATCCCAGCTTCCATTTAAAGTGAGCCTGATAATTATGTGTTGCTCCATGGGACTTTTCACATTTCATAGTACAGCAGTGTGATCTTTAGCTATAGTAGCCTCTTTATTAGGTACATCAATACATTCCATCAAGTCTTCTGCCATCACATTCACATAGTGATCCAATTTCAGTTAAATGTTTTATAACAGAGATCACAATCTCAGAATGTAAAGGAACAAGGAGAGCAAACCATTAGAAATATCTCAAAATGTAATGTTTTTTTAGCGCAGCACCATTGTCAACAGATATGTTCTATAAATGAGAAACTGGACAACGAACAGGAGCTGGGGTGAAGGTGGGTTGCAAAGATGCTTGCAGATCCACACCAAATGTGGGCAGGCTGAAGCAACTTGAATTATGGTCCATGTTTAAGCTATACAGTTGGACGTGCATATGGGCATCACCTGAACTGTCAGCTAATATTAGCTGGCACTGACATCAGCTGATCTACAGAGCTTATCCCAGCTGAAACAGGGCGAGAGGCAGAGTACACCCTGGACAGGTCGCCAGCCTGTTGCAGGGCAAACACAAAATAGACTAGTCTGAGCTCAATTTAGTGGACAGTGTGCTTAAAAGAGCTGTTTGAACACGTTTTTCAGCCATAGAATCGTATTGTTAAAAGCTGCTGAAATGTGTGATATCACACACACAAAGGCATTAGCAGTGCTAGCATCAGCACCTTTCCTTTCAGGTTAATGACCACACACCTGTGCAGGCTGGTGATGCCAAAGAAATGCTGATTATTGATATCAAACCTGGTTAAAAAACCAAGGCATGACGTCTTGATGCTTAAATCCATCTTCCACACTGGAAAACCCACAAATTAACCACCCAGTGTTTCTTTTGTCCAGAAGCAAGAGCATCAGTTTTTTAATTTTAGTCAACTAGTGATGCAAATCCCCGAACTGGACACTTTGATTCAAACCCAGTCCAGTGTTTTTAGACTTTCTGTGCTAGGAAAAGGTCATAGATAAGTTTTAAGCACAATGTGCTTCAAAGCTCGGTGGTGTCTAAAAAGAAAAAAGTGATTCCTTTCATGAAACATACTTTAATTTGACAAACATTAGTTTCAGTGTCGTGCTGACTTGGGGCGAAAAACGAATGTATTGCATTTTGTCAGCATTTCTCCATTTGGCATCAGACTCGGCTGCTTTTTCTAGGCTGTCTGGAGACTTTGTGCTTCACAAAAATAAAAGTTGGGTTTCTGTGAGAGTGCATCGTGATGCTGCTGCTGGCAACATTAGATCTGCATCAGATTAACTTGTCCTGGATCAGTTATTACCACCGAAAAAAATCGCCTGTGTCTATAGATTTATGCACTTAATAAATTATCGTTGACCCTACGGGTTTCATTGTAAAACAAGTATGAAATGCCATTGTGTGTTGCATTAAAAGGTCTCAGAAAGTCTTGAATTTAATTTGGTGAACACTGCAGAAACCTTGACTAATGGTGAGCAGGAGGAACATTTACAATCTGACCACTGACATTTAGATCAATCTGCAGCACAGCATACAGGCTACGTATAATTAAATGGGAACTTAACACTAAAATTCATTAAATCATTTTGTGTAACATATTGATTTTGACCTCAGTCTTCAGTATTTATTCCAACTAATTTAGTTAATTGCCTTTTTTTAACAGTAAATTAAGTTGTACAAAGTAAAACACGTTGTACTCTCACCCTGCTCCCACATATGGGTTTCGTTGAGATGGAGAGCTTTAGATCGGAGGTGGTAACGAGGAAAATGCCAGCTGTATAGATGCTAAAAGCAGAGCGAACGGAGGGATTATGTCAAGCAGTGTGCTTTAAACTAAAATGGATGATTAGTAGCTGCTTCTACACTGTTGAAAACTTTGAGGTGAAAGTTGTTCCTACGCTCTCTGCCTTCATCACCGACTCCAAACTTCACCCCACCCCCATCTACCACTGTGAATCTCCCTCATTGCTCCTCCCCATCCATAAATGCAGGGATCTTGTTCCTCCAGCTTGGGGAGGAGACTCGCAGGGTTCACCTGACCCACGAGCTGACCAGCCTGGACACTCTGAGGGCCCTCATCGTGCACATGTTCCCCCAGAGGCTCACCATGGCCATGCTCAGGTAGGTCGACGTCCACGAACGCAGGTTATTAACACGTCTGCATGTTTATCGATCTGTTTAGATCTTCTACGAACTTTCTGCAGTGTTATATTTACACTTCATTTATTGCACGTTTTATAAATCAATCTCAAGGTCAGAGGCTGTCAGTGATTCATTTCAACTTCATCCTCAACCAGCCACACATGAAAATTCATTTCTGCAAACAGATGGGGAATAAAAGCAGGAGAAAAGGAGCCACTCTCGGGCACTCAAGGCACTGAAAATGACCGTGACTTATATTTTTCTTTAAATTTCCTTTAAACGCCACATTTGATTTCCAAAAATGTCTAAAACGACCCTCAATTTAATATGTTCTTTGGTTAGCTTAGCTAACAAAAGGACTGTTGACTTTAACAGTTTAACAGTCCATCCACCGTCAATGTCCCATTTTGCAGAATTACTTGAATAAAATGACGCGATTCTGCACCAAAATCTAAAGGATTGTTCTATTTTCCATGTCAAGCCACTAAGGTTGATAAAGTCAGCCTATTTTTTATCAGCTCCTCTTGGTTGCAGCAAATCGTGTAAATAAAAATCACATGTAGTGTCTTTGGTTTGAAAGTTGCACTGCTAACCAACACCAACCTTAACTGCAATACATTTTTGAACAAGTGTGCATTCAGGACAAAGAACTGGGTCAAAAACATCAATGATCATTTTCATTAAGTTGTAAATGATATATTTCTCTCTATAATCTGCGTGACTACACATACAGCTCCCACGTTAGTTATCCACACGACTCTCTTACCTTCAAACACTGAACATTAGATTTCTCATGAGCCTAATATCAGACCGCGTCCAGCTGATTCTCTCATTACGAGCACCTCATGCAGTTAGAAATCCTCCAGTTCTCCTCCTACTCTCCAAGTGAACATACACCACTGTATTATATTAGTGTGTAATAGATGCTGAAATTGTCTTTGCATGGACTGTTTATCAGTGTTTGCATCTTTTTTTGTGTGCGCGTTGACGACTATTGATATTCAGGTCTCCCAGCACGGCTCTGTTGATTAAAGATGAGACCCGTAATGTCTTCTATGAGCTGGAGGACCCACGGGACGTTCAGGACCGCTGCGTAATTAAGATTTACTGCAAAGAGCCCATCTACAGCACCTACCCTGGACATCACAACCCACACCTGGCAAACGGAGACCTGCGGGTAAGTGTGAGTCTGTGTGCACACAAACGCCTGGAGAAAAGAGACAAATAAGCCTCGATGTTCAAAACACGAAGTAAGAGGGTTAAACACTCTTATGTCAAGCATTCACTAACAGCTTCTCCCATTTTTCTCCTTCTCTCTGGCCGTGTAGACAGCGTGTGTCCACAGAACTAAAAGAATACAAAATAAACTTCACCAAGGTCAAACACGGCACTCGTTTTTTTTACTCCTCGGCCGTTTTCAACCCGCCAGGTGAGAGGGCGGGTGGGCGGCGTGGACACCCAAGTTTGTGAATGCGATAACTTGGGAACGAGGCGACGTCAGAGTTTCAAATTCATATCACAGGTGTATCTACTAAAAATCTTGGATCACTTTGAGTCTCGCAAGGCGTTGTAAAATTTTGAAGTTGATACCATGAGTGTCTCTACCAGGTGGCCGCCAGTATTTTTATTATTTATTGTTCATTTAGATGAGGAGATTTTTAATGCTGGATTTTCTGCTTCCCTTTAGGGTTAGAAAGATGATAAACATTCATGGGTAGAGAAGTTCTTCTGCTATTTAAAATTGCAAAACGCCAGTAGACCAGGAGGCTGAAAAAAGCCCTAAACAAAAAGAAATATGGAGTTTGGAAATTTGCCTGTAAGCATTTTAGAAATACAGTATGCTATTTTAATAATCGGTTATATGTTTAAGTATTTAACCAAAATGCAAAGTAAGGGCAGAAGATGATCCCTTTCCTTCTCTGCAGATTCACCCTCTGTGCAGTCCCGCCATAAATAATATGTTTCATAATTCCCTTTGAAAAGTCTTATTCACATACCCTCACGCCCACATCAATCTCCCATGAAACACTGATTTTATATCTCTTTACACACGCTAGTTTGCATTACATAATGTGTTCAGGCTTAAGTTAGTTTCATTCACTCGTCGAGAGTGAGTCATGTGACTTTTTTCCAACACTGAGCCTGGACGAGCGCCAGTCTTTCACATCTCCCGTGCTGACTGGGCGGCATGCCAGCAGACTGCAAAACAGCAGAAACACTTCTCTGAGATGACACTCGTACTCCAGTTCGTCTGAGGACTGACTTGTGGATGCAGTCTTTTAATTGTTGAAGCTGAGGTATTGATTGATTGATTGATTGATAATACTTTATTCATCCTGAGGGAAATTGGGTTAAGGCTGCCAGCCTTGCCAGCGCCATCTTACCCTTTCGACCATATATACATTACACAAACATCACATGGGGAAGACAGGTCAGAGAGGTATAACAATGGAAAATGCACAACATGAGGAAAGACGAGGAGAAAAAAGAACTCTCCCCAGACTGAGCTCCAACGGGGAGATCAGTTTGAGAACAGAAAAAAACACCTCAGCACATGAATCATCACATCTCACAACATAGAAGACATAAGCTTCGAAGGCGTTTGGAGGGGGTGGGGGGGTGAGTGTAGGTCTGTGTCAGTGTACATGCGTGTGTGTGTGTGTGTGTGTTCCGTGTTCAGCCGAGAGAAAGTGTCCCTTCACCCGGTT
>VUQG01043427.1:0-12076 GCA_015106755.1 Etia nguti
AAAAACCCGGTTTTTTTTTTTTTTTTTTTTTAAGGCGTTTTGAATAATTAAACGGCGTTTTTTACGCCAGTTCTTAACCAAACGGGTACAAAAGTGGCGGTTTTTTGGCTCAAATGGCTTGCCATGGTTTCTCAACCCGCTCTGCGTCAGAGAGGGAGTAGAGCCGCAGCAGCAGGCCTTGAGAGCGGTGTATTTCCCTTGGGATCCCGGAGGAGGGTCATCACACGGTGGGTGGGCAGCGGATCCAGCAAGGCCGCCACATGATGGTATTTCGGGTCGTCGGCTGAAACGCCACGAAAACCAAACTGAGCTTCGACGTGATCAAACCACGGAAGAGGGTCGTGAAGCTAAAAATCCAGCACAGGGCTCTAGAGTGCGACCAATTTGGTCGCAGATGCGACCAAATTTTTCAATGGTGCGACTAAAAAAAAATCCCTGTGAGGGTTCCCGATGGTTAGGGACAAATGTAACTGCATGGCAGGATGCTGTAAACGGACCAAACTTCAGTCAGGAGAACAACTGCAATATAAGGTATATAAACTGTATGTGGTGTTAAATAGGCCTATACTACTGTACTTTAATGTGGATCATAAGGGTGGTACTTCAAGAGCCATATATTTTATGAGGTGGTACTCATTGTAAAAAGTTTGAGAACCACTGCGTCACAGAAAAACCAATTAATTCAAAAAACATGCACTTCACAAAACACCAAAGGATAGAATACCAAAAGCTGGAGTCGATGAGAGTTTACAAATCTGGGTCCAGTTTAGCCCAATCTGGCCTTCGCAAAGTGTTCCAAGATTCAATTCATTCTGATCTCACAATTCTACACACAATACTTCAGCAAAAGCAAGTTTTTGGGCTACTTTGTTAATGTATTAAAAACAGTTCAATTTCTATTATCCTATTCCAAATATTCAGACCCTGTATTTAGTACTTTGTTAGAGACCCAGCCTTGTGTCTTCTCATTAATTATCCTACAGCCTTAACTCATTTTCATCAAACAAGAGGTTCTGTATTGAACATTCCCATTAAGCAGTACTTTTTTGGTGGAAACATTAAATGATGTGTTGGCTATATTAACATCAGACCTACCCAGTCTTCGGGACCTTTTTTCCCTTGCAGAAATGCTTCAGATCCAGCTGATTCATACAACATCCGGTGTGACTGTCTATATGAGGTTCTTTCACAGTATCTCTACTGAATTGAGGTCTAGCCTACAATGGATTTGCTTGGATGTTTAGTTGGGTTTATTATGCTTCTTTATTTAACTTAACTTAAGCTGATTTCCTGCCTGCCATTATCTTGGAAGATATTGATAAACATTTCCTCTTAATGACGATGAGCTTTCCAGGCTAAAAGGGAGCAAAACAGCATTCCAGTGGAGCAATTTGTTTACACCCTTCATACTATTCCATCAAGTATTTCCTCCAATCACAAGAACTATCCAAACTACTTTTGGTCTGAATGTAGAATTACAAGACCTCAATACCTATTTAACATTTGTATACCAGGTGCCGCTATTTGCAGTAATAGATAACAAAGTGTTTAATATCAAGGTTCACTTTCATTCTTCTGCCATATGTTACAGGAAGAGGAAGGAGAGGAAGATTACCCAGCTATGGATAAAGAAGGAGCTGACAAGACTGACACAAAAAAGAGTTATTCCAAGGAAGAGTATGATGAAGATGGTCTGGATGATCTTCCCTCTTCTATATGCCGCCGTCAGGCTGCTGGCCGTTCTGGGGTCCCCATCTCTCGTAAGGTGAGCCAGACCAGCGTCTACCTCCAGGAGTGGGACATCCCGTATGAGCAACTACAGCTGGGAGAGCTTATTGGAAAGGTGAAAGCAGATATGTATCATAGACATATTAAATCTTATTCAAAAAATGAAAAAGAAAAAGCATTATTAGTAACTTAAATTTAACTTTTCGTTCCTATGCTTTTGGCTTTATGTCCAGGGTCGCTGGGGTAAGGTGCATAAAGGTCGCTGGCATGGTGAGGTGGCCATTCGCCTTCTAGAGATAGATGGCAACAACGAGGATCATCTGAAAGTCTTCAAAAAAGAAGTTATGAACTACAGGCAGACCAGACACGAGAATGTCATCCTGTTCATGGGTGCATGCATGGCTCCTCCTCATCTTGCTATTATCACCAGGTACTGCTGCATGACTGCTCACCTAAACACTGCACTGTCACTTATGCTGGTTTCCCCCCATTTCAAGTGCATTTCCAACCACGAGTGCATATATGCACTGTTGTATATAAAATTCTATACAAAAAGTCATATGCTGCTTTTTTGACTTTTTGTGATGTTTATTTTGTAACCATACTGCATGTATTTCCTCTGCAGTTTCTGTAAGGGTCTGACTCTATATTCTGTTGTGAGAGAAAGAGGTCACCTGCTGGACATAAATAAAACCAGACAGATTGCACAGGAAATCGTTAAGGTAAGTAATACTTGCATATTGTGTTGGTTGATAAATAAGACAGAATTGTAGCCAAGAAATGCCAAACATACACTCTGCTGGAGATCGCTTGACAAAAAGAAGAAAGGACAACAAGTAGGAAAATGTACTATTTTGGATACAATGTCAAGATTGAAATATGCTGCACTTCAGCATGTTTTGGTACTTCCCCTCATCCCCAGTGCCACGATTTGAAAGAGTTTACTGTCATACGTAAAAAAAAAAAAATCTACACAACGAGGCTTTAAACATATAAACTAAAAATATCTACTATTGGGCCACCTTCATCTTCTTTTTGTGGATGTAGTTGTTCAGAAAATCTTTGTTTGTTGCAGGGAATGGGTTATCTTCATGCCAAAGGCATCATTCACAAGGATCTGAAGTCCAAGAATGTGTTCTATGACACAAACAAGGTGGTGATTACAGACTTTGGCCTGTTTGGAATGTCTGGTGTGGTACAAGAAGGCAGGTAAGAGTGAAAGGAACTTTATCTAGGCAATGAATTTATGGTGAGCCATGTTTTTTCTCCCAGTTATTCTTCTGTGTGTTTGTGTGTTTAGAAGAAAGAATGTGCTGCAGATACCACAGGGCTGGATCTGCTACCTGGCTCCAGAAATTGTTCGCAAATTGAGCCCAGAGGTTGATGAGGACCAGCTGCCTTTCTCCAAAGCTGCTGACATTTATGCTTTTGGGTATTGACCAGTGCCATTTATACTAGAAACTATTAAGGTGACATTGAAACTATAGTTTATATTAAGCAATTCTGCCTATTAAATCTTTTTTTAGGTTCTTAACCTTCATTTTGTTATAATTTTATATTACCTTGTTTTTGTGTTTTATGTGGTACGTAACAATTGTTTAATTGTTTAGTTTTCTCAAAGTTAAATCAGGATTTTTACTGTTGCCAGTTAACATAGTCAAATATTTTTTGTGGAACCATAAATTCAGCTATCTAGACATGCTGTGCAACTTTCAGCTAGAACTATTTTGCATTTTGCATATTTGAGTAGCACATGATGTAAGAATCAATGTAAAAGAATGTAGTACATGAAAGTATCTTGTGTCATTTCCAGCACAATCTGGTATGAACTGCAGATGCGAGACTGGCCAATTACCAACCAGCCTGTGGAAACTATAATCTGGCTAGTGGGTAGTAATGAAGGCATTAAGAATGTGCTGTCAGAGTCCAATCTGGGCAAGGAGGTCACGGTGAGTCTGAAGATTATGTCTACGGAAAAATCGACCCTATTGTTAACTGTCAACAATTTACAATATACTTTCTTTGTTCCCAATTTGGGGAATGCTGTTGTTGTAACAGCAGTATTAATAATAATCATCATAATAATCATAAGTATTGCATTTCAACATCAACACAGCACAGCATAATGACATTACTAGTGTTGTAAGAGCACATGGTAGAAATAAAACACAGGACACATCTTTCCTTCCCACACAGTTGACTGTTGTTGATGTTACACCCAGCTACTTGTACTTCTCCACTACATCAACATCCGGTTCTAGGATACACATGTAGCTGTCCCTTTCCTTCTGTAGTCAGTCACCACTGGTCTGGTCTAATTTAGGCCTAGCTGAGTCCAACACCCACAGGGAACAACTCTGACTTATTGCCAGCAAGGCAGACCAAACTCTGGCAACAGTTGTACAGAGACCAAATGGCTCATAGCTATGGACCAGACACCCCTCAGAGAGCACTCCAAGGGAAGCAGTCAAAAGCATTCTCCAAGTCCGCAAAACACATGTAGACTGGTTGGGCAAACTCTCGCCTGCCTCCAAATATCTTTAAGAGGATGAAGAGCTGGTACAGTGTTCTGTGACCAGGATGAAAGCTTCATTGTTCCTCCTGTATCCTAGGTTTAACTAACAGACAAACTCTTCTTTCCAGTACCTTAGCATTGACCTTTCCAGGGAGGCTGAGGAGTGCGATCCCCCCTGTAATTGGAGCACACCTTCTGGTTCCCAATCCTAAAGATAGGAACTGCCACCCCAGTCTGCCAATCTAGAGGCAGCACCCCAGAACTCTATGCGATGTTTGTAGAGCCGTGTCAACCAAGACAGCCCTACAGCTTCCATAGTCTTTTGGAACTCAAGGTGAACTTTGTCCGCCAAGGAGTTGTTGCAAGGAGCAGCGGCTGCTAAGTGGTTGACTGCTGTCGTGGTGGTAATCCCTGAACCAGAAGTTGTACACCAGAGGTGATGGGGCCATCAAGCCGAAAAAGGATTCCTATGAGGCTTGATTAGCCTGTAGGACTTCAGAGGAAGCTGATGGGTACCAACAGGCCAAACTAAATGTGGCTCAGGCGGTAGCTGAAGCAGCAACTCGGGTTTTGGAGGACATCAAAAAAAAAAGAAAAGAAAAGAAAGAAAGCGAAGGCATAAATTTGCAAAATTTCAGTTTCATCACCATGCATCAAATGTTTTCAGTTCTCAACAAATGTTGTTTAGGATTGTCTTAAAATAAGCAAAAACTTTTCTTAAAAGGCATCTTCTGGATGGCAACACGTATTTTTACCAAAGTATTAAAATCTGATTACCAACCAATCACCATGTTCTATCTGTTACCTACCGTCCCAACAGGAGATTCTGTCTGCCTGCTGGTCCTTTATGGCAGATGACAGGCCACCCTTCACCCAGCTAGCAGGCATGCTGGAGAGACTCCCTAAACTCAACCGCAGGCTTTCTCACCCTGGACACTGGAAGACAACAGAGTAAGTATCATGTCGTGACAGTAAATTCATAATCTGGGTGAATCAACCCACTACACTATATAACATCAACATTCAAAATGTTTACCTCTTTATTTTAGTCATTGCTCATCAAAATCTACATTTTCATTTCAGAAAAGCTGAAATTTTATGAAGCTAAGAGGAACCATTACACCATCAGTCAACAAAATGCTGTAAATAGGGTTTTTAAAGAAATGTGAAAAATGTAAAGCTGGCCTGCTGATGATCAAATGATATATATGTACATATTTAGACTGTTTTTAATGTGACTACTTTTTTATTTTGAGGACAGAACTAATAATGTAACAAGTAAATGCATTTTTTCTACCTTAAATGGCATTTTAGATGTTTTCTTTGCCTTTTCTTCTGATACGTGATAGTATTTATCACAGTCTGTAATGTACTGCATTTCCCTTGCATTTCTGCATTTCCCTTCTCCTTCTCCTCTGTCTCCAACTTCCTCTTCTCTGGATGTTGCCTGATTCACCTTGGCCTGTTCCTGTTGTGCCTGATCTCTTGACAGCTTCCTTTGGGTACTGCGTTTCCATCTTTATCTATGATCTCGTTTCCTTATCTTTCTATTTGCTTACTTGTTTTCCAACATTCCTGTCTGTCTCCTGGGTCCACTCCTATTTTGGTTAAGGCCACTGGATAATCCCGAATGCCTGAGACATCACTGCCATCAGCATATCACTGCTCAGTGGCTATACATGTGCAAAATTAACTGCTGAGGCAAAAGCCTCAGTACGCCCATCAAACACAAATTTGTATCTAGAACACAAATTTTGCCTTTTGCCAAAAGTTGTATTCTAGATGAAACCCAGCAGATGCAACCTTTTAAGTTCTGTAAGGGATGTCACTCCTGACACGTATCCAAAGTTTCACGAGTTTGGAAGCCCTTTCAAAATGTAATTGAAATGAATGAAGATTAAGAAATTTGAATTTGATACTTATTGTTCACTGCTATAAGGCAGTACTCTGAATAAGTAAATGAGGGAGTGATTTCAGACACCACTGAAGACAGTGGCATCATAATACCTGGGTCTAAAAATGCTTTGCTTTCATCTTTATCTCTTTTCCCTTCATTAACCTGTGTGCCTACTTTCCCCCCACATTTCTAACTCCTAACCTTCAGTGAATGTAAATCTTCTTATATATGTTTAAATGTGAGTGTAGGCATAGTCTCGTGGCCGATTGAGATTAACTAAGAGCTGCTGGTTTCAGCTCTTAGTTAATTTAAAATATAATTTACTCCAAAGGTTCCACCAGAGTTTACTTTCAAAGGGTCAGTTCACCAAAACTGGAAAACATAATATACACGCGGTAATTTTTTTACGCTACTTAATAGAAAAAAGGTTGTACTTATAAATATATATTGATTAGTATGTAATTATGTCTTCCAGCAAAATGATGCAGTCTCATAAACATAGAATTACTCCAATAAAATACATCGGCACAGACTCCAGGTTGTGGAAATCACCATGTTGCCCTGCCATCTTGAGTTGTTGTTTTAGTTGTTTTCCAGAGTTTATTGTACCACAGCAGCCACCATAGCTACCATTACTACTTGAATTGGAAGGGATAAAAAAAAAAAAAAAAATTCAGTTGGTTGCAATCTAGTGACATCTAGTGGACAGAAACCGACAGCTCTTTGCAGAAACAGCTTCTTTTTTTTTTTCTTTACAAATTTTTTACACACTGAAGAATATGAATATAAATATAATTTTAGCACTAGCGGTCTGACTCAAACAGTCTCTCAGTCTACCACTGTTCTAATGTGAAATTTCTGCCTCTTTGATTCATAGCCAAATATCTGCAAAACTGAAAGTGTTTGCTTAGACTGAGTTCATGCTAGTCTAAAAGGTACCACAAAAGTCATTCACCTCTCTACCAAAGTAATAAATATCAGAGACAGATATGAGTTATTATTTATTTACCGCTCTGACACAATGAAAGATAAAGATGATTGAACTGACCCTTGGAAAAACGATTCCCTCAAAATAACAACTTTTCTTTTTTATTTCTGTTGCAATTTTATAAGATTCCCCGAAGCTATGAAATAGCTAAGTAGTTAAGAACAGATGATGAATGTTGTGGTTTCGAAACCACTATAGAAAGACACTGCAGTGCTGCAACAACACTTGACAGAATGCAGCTATCACATACTGCCTATACTGCCACCTGATTAGTCATCATTAATTTCTCAGAGGGTAAACTACTGAGTGATACCACCCACAGTGGGATATAAGAAGAGCTACAAGTTAACTGTCTACTTTAACTTCTGACAGGACAACAGTAAGCTAAAGCACAGTAATAGAAAGAATGTTTTCATTATAGTATAAAGAAGATTGTGACAAGAAGCAGTGCATTCTTGCGCAATTTGTGTTAGTGAGCAAGACATGGCTGTTTGTGAGTTTTATTTCCTCAGGCTGGACTAAAATGAACATTCACCAAAAGTGTTTGCATGTAATGGGTTTCACCAGTAGAGCAGAGCCCAATCTATGATGAGAAAAATGACCTAGTGCATATATGTAAATACAGTATTTTACTGCATGTTGTATTTAATACACTTCTCTCATGTTTGTGCAAGGGTTTGATTTTTAAAGTATTTTAGTTGGTACTATATTTATGTATGAGACTGTTGTTGGTGGATGGTTTTCCTTTTCTTGTTTCCATTTTCTGTTTTTTGTTGATACTTTCAAAGCTTTTTTTCTGAACAGTTTAAGACATTAAACCTGATACTTTGGTAAGTGACTTGGTGTTCACTATTTTATAACAGTGTTTGTAAAAATAGCCATACAATTATTTTAAATGAATCTACACTAAGGAACCCATGAAGAACTCGCAATGTGAAAACATCTTTAGAGTACATTACAAATCTGTAAATGAAATATTTTGTCCAAATCACAACAATAGTTGCCTCAAAGCGTTTTTATAAATGTGCTGTTAAAACCGCTTTTCAATTTATTGCTTTCCTCCTTGCACTTCTTGGACTACTAAGTGTCAGTACCACGGTCCAGGATGAGACAACAAACATCCACGAGTACATCAGGAAGATGGCCCCAACCGACCGTGTGCTCAGTGAATACCTCAGGCAGCAGAAACCCAAGAAAGAGGAGCAAGAGGCGGAGCCATCATGGAAGGACAGGCCCCTGCACAGTTTGTACCACCAGCAGATAGAGGAAGTGGCTGACATCAAGAAATCTTACCAGTGGCTGGACAAAGCTGGACTGAAATACAGCACAGAGGCACTAATCATGGCAGCACAGGAACAAGCTCTGAGCACAAGATCCATAGAGGCTGGGGTCTACCACACCAGGCAAGGTGCAGGCTGTGTAAAGATGCCCCTGAGACAATCCAGCACATAACAGCAGGGTGCAAGATGCTAGCAGGCAGTGCATACATGGAGTGCCATAACCAAGTGGCCAGCTTAGTATACAGAAGCATCTGTGCCGAGTATGGCCTAGAAGTCACGAGGTCAAAATGCGAGACGCCCCCTAGGGTGGACAAGAATGACCGAGCTAAGATCCTGTGGGATTGCCAGATACAGACAGACAAAATGGTGGTGGCTAACCAACCGGACGTAGTGGTGGGGAACATGCAGAAGAAGACGGCCGTAGTGATAGACGTAGCGATACCAAGTGACAGCAACATCAGGAAGAAGGAGCATGAGAAGCTGGAGACGTACCAAGGGCTCAGAGAAGAGCTCAAGAAGATGTGGAGGGTGAAGGAAACAGTGGTCCCAGTGGTAATGGGAGCACTCGGTGCAGTGACCCCCAAGCTAGTGACTCCAGCAGATCCCAGGAACAACATCGGAGATCTCTGTCCAGAAGAGCACGGTCCTAGGAACAGCAAAGATACTGCACAGGACCCTCAAGCTCCCAGGCCTCTGGTAGAGGACCCGAGCTTTAAGGATAAAAACCACCTGCAGGGGCAAGAGGGGAATTTTTAGATTTAATATATGGCATTATACAAAATGTTGTTGGTATTGAAATATATTTCTATTTTTTAATAATAATTTAATAATTTATTTCATACAGGTGGGACATACAGTAAGCTTGCTGAAGCACTTGTCCAAAATGGAACAACTGAAGAGAACAGAAAGTATGATGGGTGTACTTGTAAAAAACAGAAGTGTTCCAATCAAAAATACTGACACAGAGGTTTGGAGGCTGATGTGGTTTTTTTTTTTCTTCTGGTAAAAGCATGTTGCCCTTTCACTTTCAATGGATGTTGGTTATTTTCCCTTCTTTTAGGTTTATGTTTATTTCATTCTTTTTAAACCCCCTCCTGGGGTTTAAGAGAAATTGTGCAAACAAACAAACAAACAAAGCACAGGGTTATTCAGGACAAATCATCATTATCAATAAATAAATAAATATCCATCAACAAATCACCCATGTCCAATTACAGATACAAATTCTTCACAGAATTACAAGTTTACACAGTATAACAATATCCTTGGTGTTACAACTTCTCCATCTTATAGACTCTTGAAGTTTTTCCAAGAGTTTGTCTTTAACGCTAACCTTTTCAGTTACACACACACACACACAAGCAAAACTTTAGTACACCAAATCCAACACTTTAGGTAATGTTTATACACAGAATACATGTATGTATTTAAAAAATGACTGTTATAATGTTGTTATGATGGTTGGGCCTCATAACAACGTATAATAAGCAGTTGCAGCCTGGACCACAATTAAAGTTGACTGTAGCACAGCCTATCAGCCGTAGTAGTGTCCTAAAATTACAAAAGTCCTGGTCAGGACTTTCTGTCATGGTCCTCAGCTACTGGTAAGAGAAGGAGCACACTAACCAACTTTATACCCAGGGTGCTGTTTGACAAAGGTTTCAAAAATGGTTTTTAAAATTAGTTTTTTTAATTGATGTTTAATTCATTAAATGAAATAAAAATAACTCATTTTGAAATATTGATCCATAAATAGTGTTTTTTATTTTAAATGAAATTATTAAGTAATATATTACTTTAGTAGGTTTTAAATAAATAAAATAATTTTTAAAAATGAATTCTTACATGAATTTTGAAATGCACACTTTTTGCTCAATTCATTATTTAAGCACAGAATTCTTTATTTTGATGTGTGTGACTCTTGTGCTCTTCCGTACCTGGAAGACTTGCTGTGGTTAATGGAACTATGAATTCTGCTGTCTACCAAAACATCCTGAACGAGAATGTCCAGTCAAGCTGAAGCGCACTTGGGTTCTGCAGCAGGACAATGATCCAAAGCACAATAGTAAGTCCACCTTTGAATGGCTTAAGAGAACAAAATGAAGACTTTGAAGTGGTCTGGTCAACATGCTGACCTGAATCCAATTGAGATGCTGTGGTATGACCTTCAAAAGGTGGTTCATGCTTGAAAACTCTCCAATGTGGCTGAACTCCAATGTGTGCGTGCGTGTTTGGTTAACCAGTCTACATGACTGTCTAAGAGGGTATTCGATCACTTGTGGGAGGTGCTTTGGGTGATATCACAGTTGGACAGGTACAAAATAGTATTTTTGTACCAAGAGTGTGATTCACAAGAGCTATCAGCTGATATTTGGCACGTCCTGGCATGCTGTACACTGTGTTCTTAAACAATCTGAAGAAGTGTCTAAAAAAAAAACTACAGCACATCAGTACCGGTTTTTGATATGGGCGACATGGGCGGTTGCCCAAGGCGGCATCGTGGTGGGGGCAGCATCATGGCATCGGCAAAAAACAGTTGCTCACACCCATGCTGCCACGACATCATGCCAGTGCATTTTGGGGATTGCATGGATACCGATAGGTTTTCTAATGCCCATTTGCTCCGTTTGCGAGGTGCACCTGCTGCTTGCCACACAGGGAGGAGAGGGGCGGGGTGGCGGGGGATTCTCTGGCTGGCTGGAGCAGCATCTAATAACCAGCTCGCAAAATAAAACAAAATAAAAACAAACCAACGAACTAGGGCTGTCAACGTTAACGCCGTCATCACGATTAACGTGATTAAAAATTTTAACGCAATTAATCCATTTGGAGCGCAGAACGACTCAAAATCCCTGAAATGTCTCTGTCAACGCATTTCGGGCAGTTTGTCCAAAGTTTGTCCATTCTGCGCTCCAGATGGGTTGATTGAGGTAAATATTTAATGGCGTTATCATGATGACGGCGTTAACGCGTTAACGTTGACAGCCCTATAACAAACACAAAAACTGAAGACATTATGATATAGACTTATAATTTGCACTGATGTGTTTTCTAAATTCTTTCACACACATATACGTGATAAGTGAGCGCGAGGGCCCTCAGTGCGCCTGCTTGCTGCTGCTGCTGTGCTGAAGTCTCCCATACAACCTGTTGAAACGGGAGGGGGCGGGCTGCTTCCAAATAGTGCACATTTCATTCATAATATTGTCAATCCAAGCCCATCATGTATTAATTATTTTTCCTGGGTTGTGTGAAATCCCAGAAAAAAAACCCTATACAAGGTATAGGTCTATTAGTCTATTAGTTTATTTTGTGGGGTTGGGTGTTGATACTGGAGTGCAAAATTACTGATGGAAGATGGACAAGAAAAGGTCAAAGCCATCAGGTCCTCAGTTTAGAAAAAAAGAGAAAAGAAGAGGAGAAAAGAGCAAAAGATACAGGTAAGCAGATGTGTCTTTGGATAATGGCAGGTATTATGTATCCTAAAACAAGATAATATTCATTAATAGGGAATGGGAAAACTTCTGTGTACCTTTGTTAGCCACTTGGCTATAATAGTAAACAGCAGACAGACAGTAGACACTGATGTGGCTTATTGAATCTTTTGGACTGTGTTCAGCATAATATTAATTAGCCATTAATTGGAAGAGGTGTATTGTTGATTTGTC
>VUQG01043428.1:0-16048 GCA_015106755.1 Etia nguti
ACACAGCAGCTCAGACCTGACACATTCACTGTAAACACACTGGTTTATATTCTGTTTGTTCTCCTCATGAAGGAAACCTCATACAACCACTGAGGGCAGAAAGTTTAAATGGAGAGTTATTATTTTATTTTATTTTATTTTATTTTATTTTATAAAGAAGCTGGAAAAATTTTAACTTTCTTAAACTAGTTTTAAAATTTTTATAAAAAATAACATTTTTCTTCACCAGGCCTTTCGCAATAAAAGCATGACCAAGACATCATTTATACTTAAACAATAATAAATGTTATGTAACTAAAATGTAGATGTAATCCATGTTTTCATGCCTTCAGTAACTTTCCTGTTATTTATGTTATTTCTAAGTGTGCTGTCGTCTCCACAGCAGTGATCTGGTTTCTCTGCAGGTTCAATAAACTTTGGTCTCACTTGATCTTCTCGTGTGGTTCTGTGGGTTTCACAAAGATGTCTGATGGAAAACATGAGTTGATGTGGTGAACGCATACACACTTCAGTCCTCTTCAGAGCAGATAACAAAGTTCATGTGAGCCACAGACTTAAAGCAGCAGGAACACTTTCACACATGAATCTTAGTTACTGTGAAGTTTGATGTCTGTTGATGGCAGAGCTGAGAGTCGTCTGCTTATCAGACATTACAGATGGCATTTTAACAGATTTAATGGACAAAATAAATCTCAGACACAGCTGGACTCAGCTTCTTCTGTATCTACATGATGGATCATAGTTCATGATAAAATATGATTTTTAACTCTATGTTATAAGTAAAATGTTCAACAGCAAATTTCCATGAAGGAAGAAAAAACACGGGGCAACTCTATAAGGAGACTCAGAATAGATCATAACAAAGTCAAACTCTTGTTATAATAGATACATATCAACATTTAGTGATATGAAGGAAACTCCATTTATAATCTGCCTTCATGTAGAGTGTGTTGGAGTTTCTTTTAAGCATACCGATGAAATTGTCCTCAAATCTTCACATCTGATTGTGTTAAAGCGCCCTTTGGTGGAAGGCTATGAGACACTGGAGCTGGACCATAAACAAGCGTTAGAAATTGAATCGCGCTCTGATGCTGCCATCTGCTGACATTAAAGTGCAACAGCAGGCTCTCCAACTCTTGAGTTTTTACAGCTGAAAGTTTAAAATCTCCACTTTGTGAATGAGCAGCAGCTGTTTTGTGTCTGATATGGAGCAAACGTCATACTAACAGATATAAACTGTGGGTCGCCTGCTCAACCACCACAATTTGTGGTCATATTGTTGATTTAGTTATGGTGTTATACACTCACTGGCCACTTTATTAGGAATACCTGTCTAGTATCAAGTTGAACTCACCTTTTGCCTTTGGAACTGCTTCACTTCTAATAATAATACATTTTATTTGAGGGCACCTTTCTAAAACCCAATGTCAGCTTACAAAGAGACAAAAATATCATTAAAACACTAGATTAAAATAGATTCTAATAAATTAAAATACAAAAAATAAAAACATCCATTCATCCATTCGCTTCAGCTTATCCTTTTCAGGGTCGCGCGGGGTGCTGGAGCCTATCCCAGCTGTCATAGGGTGAGAGGCGGGGTACACCCTGGACAGGTCGCCAGTCTGTCGCAGGGCTAACACACAGAGACAGAAAACCATTTGCACTCACATTCACTCCCGCATTCACACCTATGGGCAATTTGGATTAATCAATTAACCTATCCCCACAAACTGCATGTCTTTGGATGGTGGTAGGCAGCACGGTGATTAGCACTGTTGCCGCACAGCAGGAAGGTCCTGAGTTCAATTCCACCATCAGGCCGGGGTCTTTCTGTGTGGAGTTTGTTCTCCCTGTATTTCCGTGGGTTTACTCCGGCTTCCTCCCACAGTCCAAAATAAAAACAAAACACACAAAAAAATAAACAAGATTTGACATCAAATAAAATCTGTATTAAAGCGAGTAAGCCAGTTGTTGTGACTTAAAAAAGGAAAGGGAATTAATATTTCTTAGGCCTAAACGAAGTGAGTTTCAGAGTCGAGGAGCAGAGCGACTGGAAGCTCGGTGCCCCATAGTGATAAGGCGAGCAGAAGGAGCAACAAGATGAGTGGCAGATGAAGATCTGAGAGGGGCAAGGTTATGAAAACACTTCTTCATGTCAGAGATTAAAAACAAATATGCTGGAAACATTTCTCAGATATTTTGGTCCAAATTGACATAATACCTAAAGTTACTGAAGATTTCCAGTACATCCTAAAGGTTTGTGTTTGATCTGGTGACTGTGGAGGTCGTCTGATCGCAGTGAAGTCATCATGTTAAAGAAAAACTTTAAAATAAGTGGCGTGTTATCCTGCTGGAAGAAGCCATCAGCAGATGTGGTCTGAAAGAGACGGACATGATCAGCAAGAATACTCAGGTAGGCTGTGATGCTCAGCTGGTACTAAGGCAGGGTGGATCCATGCCTTCTTGTTGTTCACACGAAATTCTGATTCTACAATCTGAAAAAACAAATATAGACATTTGGTTGGTTCCTATCTTGAAATATGAACCATGTGTGTTCACAGCGAGGTAACATCCAGTCAAAGAAAACGCCTGTCGACGCTCGGCTCTTTTATTTTTCTAAAAGAGGAAACAACACAAAGCAGCGAGGTTAAAGAGGTCAAATGTAAATGGTTCGCTACTACACCAGCCAATCAGAGTGAGGAGCTGCAGGAGGAGATCATACAGGTCTCTGAACCCCTCCATTCACAACACAGAATATAAACAGCACGCTGTAAAGCAGATCCTGACAGTCTGCAGTGAACACCAAGTGTAAAACTCATTTCAGTGCAAACAAAATATCTTCCTGTTACCTCGACGTTCTCAGAGTCACAAATAAACTAAGATAACAATTTAAAGGATAAAAAACAAACAGGAAACCATCAGCTTATTGCAGGCACACCTTTTGGTTATTTATTGAAAAAAGTCAGAAAATCATTTAGTCGTGTTTAAAACAGTTCATATTTTTTTAATTATTAAGTTGTTGTATTGTGATTGTTAACATATAAACCTGCTCTGCAGAGGTTCAGTGAAGCAGTTTGTTCCTGGTTCCTCAGTCAGCATGATGAAGCCTGTGTGTGGTTACGCTCTCTGAGCCCTCCTACGCACCACTGATTCTGTGAACACAGTGTGAGTCATGATGTTGATCTTGTTAGTGAAACTGAAACTGAGCTGATACAAATTCCTTTTGGGTCACTGCACTTATTCCTCTGGGCTGCTCGCCAGGCGTGGTTCCTCTGGAGGTCTTTGTTTCAGTGCCAAGAACAGAGAGCAGCACACTGAGTTTCACCACCCCTGAGCCCACAGTGAAAGACAGCCACAGACTGGCCGAGTGAAGCTGAGGGACCCGGAGATGAAGGATGGAGTTGTTTCTCAGCCCCTGAATAACGTCACGTTTAATGATGCTGGGATTTATGAGTGTCATGTAGCAGTGAGGAACCCTGGGAGAAGTAAAAGAGTTCACACAGAGATCAGTCACTTCATCAGTCTCACAGTCACAGGTGAGTTTGTGGAGCTCATTAAATCTAAACTAACAACTTCCTCCCAGCTTTATGATCCAGTTAGAATTCTCTCCACCTCTGACTTGTGTTTACTCTGCAGCTGAAACACATGAAAGCGTGTCGGAGAAACGAGTCATGGAAAAAGGAAATTCAGATGGAAACATGGATGATGCTGAAAGGGTCGGATCTCTGACTCTTCAGGTTGTTGTTGTTGTTGTTGTTGTTGCTGTTTTTGCTCTTGTTGCCGTTGTTTTTGGGGTACAAACTCGACAAACTCGTCAACATAAGAAGCAACGTCCAGTCAAGCTTCCTACTGAGGACTCAGCTGAAGTGTAATGAAGCTTTTACAGAAATATATAAGCTTTCTTTATTAAAACTAAAGCACTGAAAAGCACGTTGTTACAGCATGAACACATTTTATTACATTTATTTATATACAGCTTTTAACAAATTTATTAGACCACATTCATAAACCAAGAAAAACCACCCAGCATCACAAACAGCTGAATGCACCTTCAGAATATTCACATCTAATCCTGGGTATGAGCGTAAATGCATTCACACACACACACTGCAGCCCACCATCTCCAGTCTACTTCAGTTTTAGTCTTTTTCTGGTTTGAGTGAAAGAATGGACATTTTACACTTAATGTCAATATTATTTTTCTTATTCTTCCATTTCGTTTGTTTTTTTGAATTCAAGTTACAAAACTTTGAGGAAAAACCCAGATGGCAAAGGTTTATTGAAAAACTCCCAGATGACCAGAATTAAGTGGAGCCGTGACTTTTAGTTAAAAAGCTTTATTTTAAAAGCTTGGATTCATGGTTGTTACCCAGAGTCCAGACCTTTATTCTTAAATGAGAATCTTTGGGATGTGCTGGAGAAGACGTTTTTAATGAAACTCCAGAGTGAAATAAATGCTTTTCTTTACATTTACTCAGTGAAACAATCGTCACAGAAAATGTTTGCCTTCGTCAAAGCTAAAGGCAGTCTAGTGAAATGTTAGCATGTGCCTTTCTTTTGATGGAAGTATTGATATTTTTTATAGTGATCAGGTCACGTACTGTGCTAAGGTTTTATTTTATTACAGGTTGTTTAAACTTAGCTGCTGTAACACTGAGATGTCTCAAAGCTTGAGGACGAAGGCATGAAAAACTGTACATTTAATCAACACCAATCAACTTAAATAAGTAATTAAAGACATATATTGTCCACTGGGTAAAATAACTGATGAAACTAACAGCGAATATCTCTGATCTGGTTCAATGAATGACTTTAAAAATGAGAACATTCCTGATGTGCTGATGGCAGCATCACTACACAGAAGTGCAAACCAGGAAGTTAAAAGCTTTTCTGCATCAACACAAGCTGCCTGAATGATAAAGAGTTTACATTTGCATATGTGCAGGTCCACTAATGCATATTTTATGAGAAGTACTGTTAAAATCTGAGGTAATTTTATTTAAATATCTGTGTTTCATCCTCTGTTTTGTAAAGGAATTATTCAGATTTCTGTTCTTTTTTAAAACACTGTTTCTTTTATTATAATGTATTTACTTTTATTTTACGGGAAGGTCCCATTGAGACTGTATATTTTAGACATGATAATTGTCCAGCATCTTCACAATGAAATGAAAACATTTGTTTAATTATTATATCCTGATGTTATAATATTTAGAGGGATTGTTGAAGCTCATTCTGAACTAAACCAAACATGAATTAAACAATGCAAACAAATGTGAATAATCCCACCCTGGGAAATAAATAGGAAGAAATAAGTGTGTAACATTGATGAAAGTCAAAACTTTAATATTTCTGTTTATTAGAATTACTGCTCAAAATTGTTATTTCAAATATAAGAGCTGCTGAATTTTCCAGTAACTGTTGTTTTCGTATCAACACTAAGTTATTGTTTGAAAATATTATCGTTTGAACCATCACGATGAAGCAAAGTCATTCACACTGATGCTGTTTGTAAGATAACGTGGACGCTGCTCTGTGACAATGAATGTATTTTGAACTTGGCATGAACGATCAGTGAACGTTTGCACTGCTGATTTTGTCTGTCTTTAAATATACAGTACTCGTAAAACAGAGCAAACAAAGGAAAAGAAAAAAAATGAAAAGAAACAAGAAATTTTATGTACTTTGTGTTCTATGCACTATGACAGTTTACTGTTTAATATGTTATTAATACAACTGTGTGTAACATATTTTTATCATATTTTTATCATTAAATATCGTGTGTCAAAAAAAAGCTTTTTCTGACACATGGTGTGTGAAAAAAAAAACAAGGAACATTATATGACATATGTCTCATCGGCTGTCCCCAACATGTGTCATTAAAGTATCGGGAACTTCACACACAGTGAGAAGAGAAAGAGAAACACTTGGTATTTCTGTTTCTCACCCTGTGAAAGCCACAAGCAGGAAACAGATTTGACTTTATCAGAAAACCTTCTTCCTGTTTTTAAATCACTTCTTAAAACACGCCTTTTTTTTATTGGCCACAGAGTGACAGCTGATTTCTGATTGTTTTAAAGTGTTTTCAAATAATAAATGATTTTGTATTTTTATTCTGTTCTTAACTTTGGTAAGCACTTGCTGTTTTAAAGAATTTGATTAATAAAGTTGGCTTGGACTATCAAATATGTAAATTAGTTATTTACTCAGGAAGTCTGAGTAAATATTGTTATATCAAAGCCACTAATGAATTCCAGCTACAGGCCAGTATTCAACACAGTCACAGATGTGCATCAGTCAGCGTTTTGTTGATATTTCATTTTTTAAATTTTTTGTTCATTTTTTCCCTTCTAACTTTGTATTTAATACTTTAAAAATCACACCGTCATAGTCCCCGGGCCTTTGACACAGCGTTTTGCGTTTCTGTTGTGGACTTCTTCATTCTTTTGGATTTTGAGTTTAATTCTACATGCCATGTCTCCTTATCCTGTGATTATTATCAACTGTGCTCCCACCCGTTTCCTCTTCCCTCCTTACCTGTTGTGTGTATTTAAGCTTTTCAGCAGCCATTTGGCCTTTTTAAAGACAGGAATAATCATTTGCACCATTGTGTGCAACACTCCAGGTGCCGTTCAGTATGGCTTCCACTTCACAGAAAACTGTCTGTCCGTCATCATCCCGGGTCTGCTGATTTAAAATGAGTTCAGCACATTTCTAATCATCTGGATGATGCGTTCGCACGCTCCATGAAAATGAGATTCACTTTGCTCTAATTTAATTCTGCCAGTGCTTCCCTCCATGCTCAAAAACCAGTATAACAAGTTTGTACTCAAGTGGGTTCCCATCAAATATCAGCACGTCTCACACGGGGAAAGACGATGAACGAAAGCTGCTGTGATCTCATTTTGTTTTTGCTTTATATTGAAAATGCCTTCAGGTGCTTCCTTTTTGACTTGTGGCTTCATAGGTCGCATTAATTCCTGTGAGAGAACTGATGGTGCTGGTTGTTTTTCATCCACATGAAGCCCATGAAGAAAATCACAAATATCTCGACTTAACTGAATATTACCTGCCTCTTTCCTTACAGCACCCTAACAGTAAAAATCGATCCTTCCTCTAACAGACTCTGTAAATGGATCGTATTCCTTTGCCATGGAGTGAAGGGTTTTAGAAACTGCAGGTTCCTTTATGGTAATTTATGCCATCTTCCGAGGACTCACTCATGCTCTGTGGCTGATGATGCAGTTATTCCAGGCAGAAAAACACAACCTACTCACTTTTCCTCCTCAATCGTTGATCCTGTTCCTCTGACTCACACTTCTCCATCAGAGCAGCTCTGCCAGTTTCTTCTTTGATGCGTGCAGATGCATCAAAGATTGCCTTTACAGTCGATGCACCATCTTCAGCACAAATGCCCGCACCTACCTCAGTTTGCCTCTGCTATTTGGGCGCTACATGTGACCCTGTGGGTAACTCAAGAGGTAACAGCCCTCTAGTTTCTAAATGTGTAACAACACAAACTACCAAGAAAGTAGTACTCCTACAGACTTTCTTGGTAAAGCTGCTCTGTTTCTGTCACGGTACTGGGTCGTGTGACCCAGTGTTTGAGTTTTTATGTATCTTTTTGTATTCATTTGTGTTCTAGTTTTAGTTTAGCTCATCTTGTTAATTTCTAGGTTGCTGTTTAGTCATTTGTTTCTTAGTTCCTTTTGTCATCTCCTCCTGTACTAAGTCTCCCTGGTTCGTGCGCTTACCTGTCGTGTCTCATGTCTGTGTGGTTATGTTGTCAAATTCACGTCATGTTAAAATCTCCATGTTTCCTGTTTTACTTTGAAAGAGTCCGGTTTTCCTTGTTCATTGTATTTAGTTTCACTTCCCCTGTCTTGTCATTAGGTTCATGTGTGTCAGCTGCTCTCCCTCACGTGTTTCCACTTCCCCTGATCATCCCTGTGGCTATTTAGTCTCTGTGTTTCATTTAGTCTGTGTCGTGTTGTCTGTGTATCTTCCCTCATGTTACGTCAGGTTTCAGGACTCTCTGTTGGTCATGTTGCTTATTCTTGCATACATTTCATAGCTCTTTCATGTTCTGGCACAGAGTCCTGTTCATAGTTGTCTCAGTCATAGTTGTCACAGTCACCTTGTCATAGCCTTCCTACTTGTCTCAGTTAAATCTCAGTTTTCCCAGTTTAGGTTCTAGTTTAGTTTTGCTCTGTGCTTACTGCTTTGTTTTCCACCTTAAATCAGCCAAAATAAAGGCTTGCTTTTGTTTCAAGTTCAGTTCTGTCTCGCCTGTTTCTGCACCAGGGTCCTCACACTCTCAGTTCTGCCCCCGCAGACCTTGACAGTTTCCTTTTAAATCACCACATCTTTCAGTCTCTACCATGCTGTCGTGGATGGCTTCTCTCAACATGCTCCTGTCTTTGTGTTTGATTTCTGCATCTACCGGTGAGTTGACCAGAAGGGAAAATGGATGATTACAAATTGTAAGTAATGTTTAATCTGAGTAACTTGTTTAACACGTTGAAAGATCATTTCAGGGTTGGTTTATTTTTTTGAGCAGTAAATGTTGCGGTCAAATAGCCCAAAATATAAAATTTTCTGTCTTCAAAACGCTGTTTAATCACGTTGATGGAAATTCAGCAGTTATTATTTTACAGCACTTAATAATTAGATAGTGGATTTTGGTAACAGTACAAACTGTAGAGTGGCGTTGCCTCCGTTCACAGGCTGTTTGAGGATTTTTTTTTTTTTTTTAATGAGTGGAGATATTTGATCAGAAAAAAGCCTCACATTCAGCCCTTGTTAATAAGTGATGAATAGACTGGTTCTTACGCACTAAACATCAGACCTCAGATGACCAAAACCAATTTTGAATATCTATACAACGTCTGAACTTGGAATGTCTAAACGAGACCCAACCTGGACCTGATGTTCAAAGTTTTGTACTCATTTTTTTGGGAAGTCATGCGGATGTCTGTGACAAGTGCAGCAGTAAATTTACATGATTAATATTAATGAATGTAATATTTTTGTTGTTTTGAATATCAAAGTTGTTATCGACACAATGCATATGAATATGGATAAATGGATGATTTCTAATCCCCCACAATTTATTATGTGTTAGCCTATTGATTTATTCAGTGTGTGCAGGTTTTTTCTTTTTCTTTTCCAGTTTTTCTCTTTAACTAGTTTATTTGAATTAATCTTAATTAAAACACTTATTTATCAAAATGTGTTGAAATATTAAATTAGTTGAAATCCCCTGAAATATAAAATTTTAATGAATAAAGGATTGAGGAAAACATTCTGAATACCTTTTAAAAGGAGTACAATTTGTTTAATAAGTTTAAAAGAGCATTTGTATTTATATATGGTTTTTATTTTAGTGAGGATGGTATCCTGATTTATTGTGAAGATCTGTGTAAGAGTAACTAAAGGTTGTTGTGATCGGTATCAGGACTGAAAGAAGTTGCTTGGAAAGTACAAGAAGTTTGTACAAGTGTGCATCTTGGAGATGTCTGCTGATCACTCAGTATTCCTTCACACATAATTGTTTATGTACAAAAACATGATCTCTACTCTGTGGAAACACGGGACTACAGAGCCTACACATGTAGAAGCACTATAAAACCATGTCTTAAATTAGTCTAGTTTTACATTGAAAAGTCATCCACAGCGACCACATTTGGACTTTAAATAGCCCGTACACGGTGGTCCGACGGACGTCAAGACCAGATGATCAGTAGAAATAAAAAGACGTCGCCAGGTGTTACAAAACAATGTTTTCAGTGGACCGAAACTGTACATCCAAAATGACTTATAAAAGACGTCACTTTGCTCAGTGGGTATAGCGCTCTTATACTCTGAGCCATTCACACCTTTCATACAAGGACTACTGCCTGATCATCCAAAATAAAAGTAAAGTAAAAATAGTCAGTAGGCAGAATCATATTCCCTGTTTAAAAAACAAAATAAACAACAAAATGTTATCACAAGCTATAATGTCCTAGTGTCCGTCCAAGTTTTTCGCTGCTGTATTATTAAACTAATCTTTGCAGCAGCGTTGAAGGTATTGCCTTGACGTGTCACACGCTAAATGTTAAAAATCTGTTACCACAGTCTAACCGATTTTTAGACTGAATCAGGACTTCAGACAGTTTGATAGAGTTCAATAGAAGCCCCTCAGAACCTGAAGCAACACCACAAGATACAGAAAACTGTGACTGTTACAACCACAGAGCTTTAAGAGAAACAGAAAAGGTCAAGTCAAAGATGAAATGCCCAGGCACAACTCAAAAACTGTCCTCTGCTTGGAAGTCGTCTCAGCTTTCCCTCCACAGGCCCACCTGCCTTTAAGGGGGATTTTTTAAATGAAATCCTGCCTGTCAGTATGACTCTAATGTGAGACCACTTGAGAAGAAGGGGCTCATTACTGAGCCTCTTGTGATGAGTTGGACTGTTTCATGCCAACACATCAGGCAGCGCTAGTGTGACCAATTCAAATGTGATAATTCAAAGGAGACATGTGTTCAGGTGAAGCCAATCTGACAGCTGGATACAGCTGTGATCACATCTGCTCGGGTCTGGTGTCAGAGAACAACACTGGTTCATTATCTGGGCGGAGATCATTCCAGGTTGTTTAAATCTAACTTGGAAAACTGGTGAAGGAAACTCCAAACTCCAAACTTGACATGTCATGAACACCTTCAGGGAATTTGATCATGTTTAACACAAATGTTTACCTGATCTGAAGGAGCAGACTTTTGTTTCCAAGAGTCAAATATCACTTTAACATCAGAAAAGAGTGTTTTTGTGTTTCCAGGCAGAGCAAATCTACAGCAGAGACCCGGAAAAAAGAAAAGAATCAACCAGACTGAGATGCTTTAGTTGCAGAGTTGTTGTGTAAACATTTCAATGAAGTGAAGTAACATTGTAAAGAAAATACAACCAAAAATGTAGGGCATTCCTATCATAAGTGGTTCTACAATACACTGAATCATGAGTGTGCTTACCTACCTTACTGAACTTTGTTCTTCACCAGTGTGGGCGGATTAAAAGAAGCACGTTTGTTTGACTCACTAAAAAAGTTTCTGGTGTTTTCACACCTGAGACCACGTGGTTTATGTTAAATGTTCCCGTGAGCTAAGGTCACTGAGGTGTGTTAAATATAAAAAATATCACTACTTCTTTTTGCTTCAGCTTTACAGCAGGATGTTCAGGCAAAGCTTGGAGATGACGTCACTCTCCAGTGTCAGATTTCCACAGATGAAATAATCTCAGTGCTGAAGTGGAGCAGACCTGACCTGAACACAGACGGCTACGTCTACTTCTACAGGAACAAACGCTCCTATGAAAACTACCAACATCCATCTTTTCATGGCCGAGTGAAGCTGAGGGACCCGGAGATGAAGGACGGAGACGTTTCTCTGATCCTGAAGAACGTCACGTTTAATGACACTGGGATTTATGAGTGTCATGTAGCACTGAGGAAATCTGGGAGAAGAAAGAGAGCTCACACTGAGATCAGTCATTTTATCAACCTCACAGTCACAGGTGAGTTTGTCACCTCTGAGAAACTTTCCTGCACTTGTGATTTAACACATGAACATCCAATAGGTGCTGAGCTAAAACACTTCACCCACCCTTTATGTGCTAACGATGAGATGTTTTCTGTGTCTAAGCTGAAACTGTTCAGAAACTGAAGCTGTTCACTTGCAGAACACACTTGCTAGTTTCCTGCTGTGCTGGTGTGTGAAGGACTTTGCTCTGACAGCTGCTGTTTTCTCTGCAGGTGAAACACATGAAAGCGTGTGGGAGGTGGATGGTGTGAAAGAAGAAAAGACACAGAGAGAGGTGTATGATGTATCAGAGGTGAAAACTTCAACTGCCCTGAAAGTTGTTCCTACCATTGTTGCTGCTGCTGCTGCCGGTGCTGCTGTACTTGGTTTTGTGGCACTTTGGAGATTTAAAAGAAGCAAGAGTCACCTCACTGAGGCGGATAACCAGCAGGAGGTGTGAAACCTGCTGTTATCACCACAGTAGCGCTCTGGTGTCTCTGCAGGATCAATAAACTTTGGTCTCACTGGTTCTTCTTCTGCTCATGTGGTTCGGTTGGTTTCACAAAGACTGACAGAAAATGTGAGTTGGTAAAGTACAAAGAACAAAAACAACTCGACCTCAGGACTCAGTGTTTGCCTGTAAGCTTTATACAGCTATCTGTTTCACTGTGAAGTTTAAATAACATGTTTTAATACCTCAATATTAACACATTATTACATGTTGTAAATCACACTTGGTCAATGATGAGTGGTCCTGTCGCTTCACTTCTGTGAAGTGAAGAGGGATGTAACATTGTACGAGACCATGGTTTCATCTGCCTCCATAATGACATCTCTCACCTTCTCACCAAAATCCAAGATGTTCTGGATGTGGTGTTCAGAGCTGCCTACCAACAGGTTGAGGATTGAAGCCAGAAACTTAGAGATCTTATAGGTGACCGAGTTAATCATACAGACAATTGGTCTTAAAAGTGCACCCTGTTTATTTATCTTCTGTAAACCATACAGACTTGGTGTAAGTCTGATGTCATTAGCTGTTTAAGGGTCCAAACTCTGCTTCAGGTCCCAAAGTCAAACAAACATTGCAGCATCACTGAGAGTTAAAAACTGTCTAAATTCTTTCAGCTCTAATAAAATGATCAGCGTTGCTGCTTTACCAGGTGTAACAATTAAGTTTAACATCCAGGCATCCATTAAAACAGAATTTATGAAATTCAACGAAGTTAGAAGTTAGCAGGAAGTTAGCTCGCTAGTTTCCATGTTTAATTAGGTTCAGCTGTGTCTCCCTCCCGTATGCCAATTCGGATCCCTCATTACCTTGCATGTGTATATATAGTGTGTGGATTCCTTTGTGCCTTGCTGGACACTCTTGACACTCTTCAACACCCACACTCTGTTTCATGGCACATGTTAAAGTGAAGGTACTATTTATTGACAGATGAATGAATTACATCCATTTTAATAGGAACAGCACAACCTCAGCCTCTCATTTATTTTAATAAACTACGGAAGCATCACTGATGACTAGTGATGTGGGAGTCATGAACGAATCGTTCAGTACTCGAGAATCACTTTACTGACTCGTGAATCATGATTCACAAGCCCAACTGATTCATTCACCGACTCATCCCTGTTACTGTTAGCAAACTAATTTCGTTAATAGAAATATATCTAGCTTATAATTAAAATTGTGGGAAAAAACAACAGCCAGGTTCTTAACAAAAACATTTCTGCTCTGAACTGGAAGAAAAACCCTGAGTAGAAAGCTCACATCAAGACAATAGCTCTTCAGTTCACAGTATCATCGCTCTGCTAACATGCTAACAGCACATTTGAGTTACTCACCCCTCCCTTCCTGTGCTGAATCGTAGCATGAACTAGTGATGTGCGATTCTTCCGATACCAGTAATTTATGTTCTAGAATCGATTCTCATATTAAAATATCGATATTTCAGTACTTTGGGGTAAATTTGTAGTTTTTCATTAACATGAACACAGTGGAAAGAAACTATATCATTCGGAACATCTATATTGGAAGGAACTATTTCTTCTTACGCCTTTCATAGTCATATGTGAAATACGGCTGTATAAATGTGTCGCAGCCCCTGGCGTGCGCACTCACAACAATGGCTGAGCGTAAACGGAGTCATGTGTGGACGTATTTTACCTCCACAAACAGCCAAGACGCGGTTTGCGATACATGTGGCAAGACAGTGGCTGTTGTATCCCAATTCAGGGTCTGCAGCCTTCAAGTACGCAGCCTTAACGGTCCACAAGGGCCGCGTACTCAAAGACCGCTAAGGCCGGAAGTGCGAGGCTTGTAGGCTTCTGAAGTGGGACGGTCTGGCCGCACTGCCCAGGTTGCCTAGCAACCATGACACCAACCGCTGGAAACGTTTCATTTTAAAGTAAAGGCTTTAAAACCAAGTTAACGCTGAAACTACAAACATCACTAATGTCACACAACTTTGCCGACATGTGGCCAACAGTAATGTTTTAATGTTTTTCGTTATTAAACATTTGTACATAAATAAGTGACATAATATTCAGTACTTACTTTTACAAGTTTACTCTTCGGCCGCTCCGCTTCAGCCATCCGCCGTTTTTTTCGGCAAAATTTTCCACACCCACCGCCATGCTATGAAGTCTGGGATATGTTGGGCCATGAAGGATACACCGACCCATCCTTAAAATTCAGGGAAATGAAGGACGCATTTGAATTGGGACAGCCTTCGTCGCGTCGCTGTGACTTAAAATGCGGCCTTTAAGGCTGCAGACCCTGAATTGGGATACAGCCAGAGAGGTGTTGTGGTAACACCATTAACCTCATCAAACACCTCAGAGTAAATCATATCACAGAATATGATATGCTTGTGTTGAGGCAAACTGAAGAGGAGAGGACAGGGACAGATGCAGCAGGCAACGTGTTCAAATAGCGCACAACTTCAGGTTTTTTATTTCTATATGATTATTCTGCATTGTTAAGCAATAAGAACAAGTAGTCTGATGTCCTGTTATCATTAAGCTATATTATTATATTATTATTACAATTACATAATACAATTATACATTGTATTATGAAATACAATGAAACATTAAGTTTTTGTACAAAGTATCGGTATCGGATCTCACCCTGAATTTTACTTGGTATCGGATCGGAAAGGAAATCAGTGGTATCGCACATCACTAGCATGAACGAATCTCTCAGGACTCACTCACCCCCTCCCTCCTGGCTCACAGCTGCTTCATCTTCTTCTTCTTGGTTGGCAACCAACATTAAGGTGCATTACCGCCCCCTGGCTCACAGCTCAGTGGACGCTCGCGCTACATACGACTCACTCACCCCTCCCTCCCGGCTGTCAGCTGCTGAAACTCAGAGCGTGTTACTGTGGAAGAGTCGCTCCTTCACCTGAGGTGAAGTCTGATAGTCTGACTGACGCAGTATAACATTCAGTCTACACTTTGTTTGTTTTGCAAAGATAATAAGCAGACTAAAGGAAAAAGTATATGAACTCAGTTCCACCACTATTAAAAAAAAAAAAAAATACAGTGTCTGACTCACATTCTGCTGCTGCAATAATGTAAGTAAAACAATCAGAAATTCTCTATTTCACTAAATTATTTAGATGACAAAATATTTATTTAACACGTGAGGAAAATGCTAATAAAATAAAATAATATCAATAAAATAAAATAAATGTTCCCTTTAGAAATTTAATTTTTTTGCTCTTTTTTTGCTCTATAAAATAGTTGTTTTTCTTTTTTTAATCACTCATCTTAGCAGTAGGATTTACATGAAAAGAGAAACAAATTAAGTTTGAGTGAAAATGTAAAATTCTTTTGCACTCTCTGGGCAACTGACTCAGTGACTCAAAAAACCCGATTCATTTTGGTGAGTGACTCATTCAAACTCGATTCAGTAAAAAGAATTGAATTTACCTTCACTACTGATGACCTGGTTGTATTCAAGTAGTACTTAAAGACAATTTTCTCCCTCTAGTGGTCATGTGTGAAACAATCAGTGTGTCCCTGGAAAGCTGTGAGTGTAATATTCAAGTTTGACTAACTCAATAAAAATCAAATAGATTGTTGGAATAATCTGTAATCAGAGGTGACAAATCATCAGATCTGTAGTGACTGAAAAATTGAACACAAAATTTTGACTTTTGAAAATGACCGCACAATTTAAAAGTGAGAACTGATTATTATGTTGTTTCATAGGAAAGTCCAAACAGCCTCACTGGTTCTCCATAAAGAACAAAGATTTGCTCACCCAGGCTCGTGTGACGGGGACACGAGGCTGGGTGGAGTCTGTGTGGACCTAACATGTCAGTGTGATCAGATCTCACAGAGACAAAGAAGTGTATTGTGTGTGTGAGTGTGATGTGTTGTAGTTTCAGGAGTCAGTATACAGCTACAAAGCTTTTAGTTCAGTGTATACAAACAGCTGTAGCTACAGAAAAGGCAGCATGCAGAGACTCACAGTGTCT
>VUQG01043430.1:0-11025 GCA_015106755.1 Etia nguti
TTAACATTTAAACCTATTTTCTGCATATTCCAGCATATAAAATAAAATAATGTTTTGTGTTTACACTCACTCTTTCAAATAGATGCAAGTAAAACACAGCAGAAAATAAAATCAAAGATTCAGCAGCACTGAGTCCTGTGGCTCTTAAATCTATTGTCACCTGTTTAGCAGGAGTGGGGCGGGTGGAGGTTTGCCCGGTGCCACAGCCGTCATGTCAGTGGGAGGATCCGGGGGTTTCTCTGTGAATTTCACATTCCCGTGGCAGCGTGCTCGGTACTTGCTCAGAAGTTTAGGGGTTTTTTTCGCTGTAAAAAGAAGTTTTCTTCCCACGCAGTGTACAGCAGACGCTAATGTTTTTCTCACTTTTTACAGAATCAAACTCAAAGTAATGTCAGTACTTCCACTTCCACGCTTTAAACACTGCACAGTCGTACTCTCTCCCACACTCCATATTATCCGTCTGTTACCACGGACGTCGCACACGCTTACGTCATTGTCAAGAGACACTTTCACAAACAAAATCACGGCTTAGTAAAGCAGCATGCTTACGGGAAAGTAACAGTAATCTAATTACTTTTTTGCAATAGTAATCCCTAACTTGTTACTTGAAAAAAGTAATCAGATTACATCTGATCTCTCTGAAAACACCCATCTGTGGTGTTTACTTGTGTTATTATTTCATAATACGTTTTCACACTACTGTATATATGGCCAAAGATCTAGAAAGGCCTAGTTTTGTTTGTTTTATATTTTGATGCATGTCAGTTAGAATGATTATTTTCTTTATCTCCTGATTGCCAGGATTTTGGAAAATCTTTTCTGTTTTTTGTGAAATACATTTTGTATTTCATTCTCTTTGAGATGCTTCGTTTCATGTATTTCAGTGTAGGAGTTTTGAATTCTGATTTTGCATTTCAGATTTTTTACATTTTAACCCTTTTTACCACACGTCACTCACACAGTAGAAGAACAAACCAATATGCCAAATGGTCCATGAGAAATCAAACTCTAAATCTTCATCATTGGCCTTTTAGGTCAGGAAGTTAAATTCTTTAATTTGTGCAAAGAAATTGAAAGCCTTGACTTGTTGGAGCAGGTAGGACATCTGTGTTGCCTGAATAGGCTTAAACTGTGCCCTCATTTTTTAAAAATAGTTTTTGAATATGTGATGGCTGAATTGAGCACTACACACACGGAATTTGTTGGAATTGCATACAAGGCTGAATAGGTGCAACCCAAGGATCTTCTACTCTGACACCTGAATAATAGTCTCTTTTTGAGTACTGGAGAAAAATATTTTACGATTACTTTAACACAAAATAGTCTTTGTGTGACATTTTAAAGACATCTTAAGTGACAATTGTTCCATTGTGTGTGCCACTGAATGTTTGATGTTAGAAAATTAAATATTCACATTGCTTTGAGAATGGACTCCTTTATTGTAGAATTACACTTTTTGTTGTCCTTTGAAAACTTGAGGATGAAAAATTGTTGAATAGTGTGTGTTTTTACACAGAGAGTCAAAATTGATTCTAGTAATTCTGGTATTCTTACACACTACAAATGCCCTGCGTGTACTTTAAATACTTTGAAATTAGCAGCCTTAGTAACAATTATTAATCATTAGCCAAATAAACCTCCAGAATTCTCAGTAATGTAGAATAGACCCATATGTAGGAGAAAAAAGTCTCTCCAAAACAAACAAAAAATCATCAATCACTCCTGGGTGCTTTTGGCTTTTTTGTGTGTGTGTTTTTTTTTAATCTGAATTAACTTTATTTCAGTTGCAGAGCTAATTATGACTTACACCATGCTAACATGCTTCTAAAAATCATTTAAACTCACCACAAGTTGTGGCAGTGTTCCTAATCTACTGCCTCTAGAATCACTAAATATGATTCAATTCAATTTTGTTTATATATAGCGCCAAATCACAGCAACAGCTGCCTCAAGGCGCTTTATATTGTGTGATCTATGCAAGTTTTCTTTTGCCTCTGTCCTCAGGTCTTGCTCCAGGTTCAAGGTGTTTTGTATTTCTCCACAGCTAAGACATTATAAAAAGATTGTGTGTGTGTGTGTGTGTGTGTGTGTGTGTGTGTGTGTGTGTGTGTGTGTCGGTCACTCACTGCCAGAAATGGATGTCAGGCAGCAGGCAGTGGAGGAAATGATGCAAAGGATTAAGAAAGGGGTTCAACTTCGACCTGTCAACCAGTCACCTAACAGGACCAGGAAACAGGTAACTTAACCCTGGCATGGTCCATGATTTGCTGTGTTTTTGATTTTGATTTTTAAAGCCAGTTTATGGATGCTTTTAACCTCCATCTTCTTGCTATTGAATCCCAATAGTATTTGGTAATACTGCAACACTGTCTTGGCAGAGTACCATGGAAGGCAATGTAGCATTCCTGTTGTACTTGAAGAAAAAAAAAAATCAAGTGCAGATTAATTTTTACCACCGGTCATAGAAGCCATGTTGTAAACTATGTTTACATTAACCTCCTAGGACCTGGCGTCCAGATATGTGGACATCACATTTTGGGTTGTCTAGACCAAAATACTAAATTGTGCTCTACAAGGCCCTGATATCCACTTACAAGGACATTATACTGCCACTGTTCTATCAAAATGTAAAACGAATGTCCTCATATGTGGATCTCATTTTTCTCAGAAACAAAAATCAGGTAAAAAAAAAAAATCTGATAATTCTTTGTTTTTACATTCATCAGGTCCCAATCAGCCCAAATAGCAAAGAGAAATTAAAAATGCCATGAAAGAGTTCAGGTCTTAGGAGGTTAAAATTTGGCAGTGTTTTTCAAAAATGAAACACTAAGTTTCCTAACAGTACTTGTAAGTCTCTAAGAATGCCTTGTTGTGTTGACTGCAATTTCCTGAACCCTTTGGTAATTCGTGCTAATTATTAGCTCGTTCATAACTATGTAACAAGGTTGCTTCTGCTGAGTCATTTTTATCACATTTTGGTGACATTCGCTTTTTCCTGCCATACTGTCAGATCAAAATTTTGCCCTCAGATTTCTTTGCATACAGTGTGATTAAATGATCCACTCTACCAACAGAACAGCCACAGTGCACTTCATAACTTCTATAACTACTGTTTAAATGTTCAAGATCACAAGTTAGAAGACAGAGAGACGTGATTGTAAAGTGGGTTACAAAAGATGGAAGGTACAATAAACTTAACATGGAGTTGACACTAAATGTATGACAGGTCTTTTACATACAAAAGAAAAAAGGACCCACGAAGACTTGATGATACTGTTTCAGTGATGGAGCCATGTTGAGGTTAATACTGCACTGTTTGAGGAGTTCTCTTAAACTGTGATCAAGTTCATAATGTCAGCAGCTGACACATACACCCTGAAGCTGACAAATGTGACCTCTGTCTCAATGAAAACTGGTCAACTTTTTATTTGGACAAACAAAAGAGTGGCACCCACAGAGAGGTTAGACTACACAGACATTTCACCAAAGCTAAAGACAGATACAATATATAGGACATGAAAGGGGAGCACCATGGATATACGGCTGGAAGGATGATGGATGTGTGTGAATGTGGCAGAAAACAACTTCTCATCTTTGCTAAAATTGCCAAACTACACCACCGGCTGCAGACGTTCACTGTTCTCAGACCTAACTGAGTTTTTTGTACATTGAGCATATATTGTTCAGGGCTCTCAAACCCATCAGTGTGGGGAATTATCTAAGAGCTTGTTGTTTTGATAAAACATGACATATGGCAAAGGCATCTTTTAGTCTGCTTGTTCCTCCGCCTCAACAGCTCAGCCAAATTAGATAGCATTAGGACCTGCTCTACAAGGTAATTATAAATAATGAGGATGGGAAAATTGACGTGACTCAAAATGATTGTGTGTTGACATATTTGCTTCTTGTAGAAAGCATACTTCCTTGTGCTTGCCTACAGTGTCTCGTCTTTGTGGTAAGAGGTGCAGTTTAGCCTCTAAGTGCTGAATGAGGAAAAATAAGTATAATGTGTCAGACTGCTGTTTATTTACCAAACCCATCTTTTTCCTCCTATTTTCCTTTTATCAGATGGAGAAGCTGCCCTCTAATTCTGCTATTCAGGAACTTAAAGGAATCATGGTAATGGGGCTTTAAAACAATCAAACTTCCTCACAAGCCATATTTTACTAGTTGAACTTTCACAGTGTTTTCACATCTGAAATTACTTGTTTGTTTTTCATGTCATACAAAGTTGTGCTTGCAATACAATTTAACATGAAAATGTACTAAAGTCGAAAGATTAGAGTACTAGTGCAATATTTAAAGAGGTTACTTACATGCTAAAAATACAACATGGAGACTTGAAGAATTCTGAATTATACATCCACTGCAGATAATGTTAACAAGAAGCAGATACTTGTTTTTTAATGCAGTTGCTTCTTTACATGTCTTTGTCCCGATCTGTATTATTCTCTTTTGGTTGAACTGGCCAGGAGAATTTTAACAGAACTGTACAACAACCAAAGGCAGTGTCTTCGACAAGAAACCATGACAATGAGCTGCAGAGGATTCTGCTGAGGCGGCGGGACGCGCTGGATGCCTAACACAAAGGTGGGACGCTTGACGTGATCGTTACTGATAAGTCATTTATCTGGATGACTTGTCTCTTCACTCAGTCGATAGTTTGTTTTGAACAGATCACCAAGAGCCTCGTTAGCTGAAAGAGAAGGAGGAGAACGGACTGAAGTATGGCTCCTCCAGAACAGAGATTATCTCAGTCGACCAGAAGTCAAGTCAGGCAGTTTGATTGTTACGAGATTTAATTCAGCATACGTATTTTTTTTTTATCATACTGTCACAGGGCTGAGAGTCAGTGTGTTCTACATATTAACTTCAAAGTCTTCGTCAGGGTATGACAAACACAATCTGCATTCATTTTCAGCCATTGGTGGTAATCTACTGACACCTGTGGGCTAGTATATAATTCACAGAGGTCAGTAAAAAGAAAAGAACAACATGTCAACAGAGTTGTTTCCCCAAGTGTTTCCCAAAAGAACAAATCACAGACTGTGAAAGTTTCAGCCCACAAAGATTTGATGATGCAGACATGCTGTGGTACACCTTCATGTTCATGGTACAGGACATTGTCACCCCATACATACATCTACAGTCCAGTGTTTGTGCTCCCTGGCCAATCTGAGGCATCTCTGGATGTTTGCAGGCCCCTATGTTTTTTTTTTATCATCTATTTAAGACTTATTCATTCAGTTATCTGCCTGTGGTCATTCTGGAGACCTTCTCAGAGTCTGATCGAGAAGCATTTATCTTTGATTTAAGGTTACAGACAAAAGCAAGAGCACTACTGTTACTTAAAATCTGGTGCTGCCTAACATCTGCTTCGTTCATTTTAGCTTTCTGTTTCTTCCTGGGAACACTTTGTAAGTATCTACTTGACCACACTTTGACAACAGCTTGTCTTACCTTATTGTTCTTAAACACCATTGAATATCACAAAGCACTTTAATGCATAATCTGTCCTTACCATTGTGAACATGAGTGAGGAATTTCAAGCTGCGTTCATTTTTCATTAGTACATTTGTGCTGCTACACTGGACTTCTCAGAGAAGTCCAGTGTAGCAGTAGTTAAATAAGCCTAACATTCAAACACTAAAACTATTTTTTCTGTTCAGAAACTCAAGCAAGTAAACGAAATATTAAAGTGCTTTACTATCAGTATTTTGAAAATGAATGGCTAACTTCAATAATAATGTATACTTTATTGATCCGCGTGGGGAAATTAATCCTCTGCATTTAACCCATTCACCCAGTGGGCAGCCACCAATGCAGCACCTGGGGAGCAGTGTGTAGGGATGGTACCTTGCTCGGGGGTACCTCAGGGTAGCCGTTCAGTGGATTCGAACCCCTGACCTTCCGATCATGGGGCGACCACTCTACCGACTGAGCTGTCCCTGCCCCTATAATTAGTTTTTAGCATTAAAAATAAAATACTCTTTTGAATAATGAGCTTGGACATACTGGTGGACCATTACTCTTAACTTAGGGCAACTGTTGCATAAACCTTATATTTGTTAAGCACTGTAGCACTCCAGCTATCTTATTTTAAACGATGAAAGAGTCGATCATTTGTTTCATATCCAAATGATCCCACTATGTGGTCACGCTGTCCTCACTGACAGATTCTCAGCAGTCCTCCTTACCTGCTGTAGCCTGCCAAAGGTGACACTGCTGATTGGTTTAATGCATGTATGTGTGTGTGCAGGTCAGCGTCCTCGTCTCTCCCCGCAGTGTGACGCCACCTGAGCTCAGGCCTCACTTGAGGATCCACGTGCACAGAGGATGTGGGTGACTGAAGATTAATATGGAGTGTTATTACCCAGCCTTTTATTCTATTGCATTAGTATACACTTAAAATAACTTCTGACTGTATTAACGATTTAGAAAATGTCAAATGGATCCTAGGTGGATTTCCACGTCAGAGGGAAAATCAGATACGTTCCTGTTGCTATGAAGAAGAGTCAGAAGTGTGTCAGTAATTTCCACTGGGCTGTTTGATTCCAGTAAAATAACAGGCATGTATCATACACCACCTTGTCGCAGTTCATTCAGCTCATTTTGTAAAAGACCACTTCATTGTTATGCATTGTGGCACGTGGTTGAGCTCACACCACAGTCGTCTCACAGCCTCGAGCTTTTGCCAAAGTATTTCTCTGAATTGTTCCATGTAGACCAGTGTTAAACTTGTAGCCTCCCAGTAAGCAATTACAGGCCGCTGTTTTCACTTGTTCTCCTCACTCTCTCAAACCCATTTTTATTTGGGGCAACAACTCCTGTTTTTCTGTATGCACCCTGCAGTTCACTCTACTTGTTGTAAGATCAGTTTATGGTCACTTCACTTCTTTAAAAGACCAGAAACAGAACACCAGGAATTTATTTGACATTATTTTAAGAGTGTGTTTGATGTCCAGTTTGTAAATTATGGCCTCATTACAGTCATAAAGGAGGATACAGCAGATTATGCAGGTGTGATTGTGACCAGCTTCAGTCTGCAGTGTCTCTGGTTTCTCAGTCATTCAGTTTTCACATGGTGGAGTGAAAATGCTCGGCGTGAGCCTCACGACAGGATTACAGCAACCAAAGTGTGATATCAGTGGATACAGCCATCTTTTACTTACAGTTTGCATTTTGGGGGTATTCTCAATCAACAACCTCATCGTACAAATGGTTATAATTTATTGAACATAATTAGGGATCAGTTTGATTGAATGTAAGTGTTTAATAATCAGATAAAAGATAAAAATGTGTTCCAGTGTTTTTCATTTGTTCTTCACTATGCAGCTCTTTAACACTCTTAGGATTAATATCCACTGTTTTCACTTTAAAGCTTTATTTGATCTTTTATTGTACAAACCATGTATGAGATCACTTTTCTTTTAAAACCACAAATAAGTAATGTGTTATTCCAGTATAACCTGGTTTATTTGAATGCACGTTTTGCTGTTAAAAAGCGAACCAACATGTTTTTATTTTTCAGTGGAAAACATGGTTTATTTAAACCTGTAGCACAAGCTTTTTCATAACTGGAGAGGCTCCAGAAGAGTAGTGAAAATCTCAAGTGTGAAACACAAGACAACTCAAGCTTGAGTCGTACCACCAGCCTCTGTTCTTAGTCCTGAACTCCCTTTACTACAAAACCTGTAATGAGGGCACGCAGCAGTTATTTTCTCCTCACGACACATTTAATTAAATGGTTTACAAAGTATGTAAATAGAATTTGTTGGACACGAGGTTCGCTTTAACGTGTTCGTTTCAGTCTCAGCTGTGCTCTAACTGCAGTCCCTCTGCAATGCCACCATTGTTTTTGCCTGGCTGTAGAAACAGTGGTGGCGCTTTTAATCTGCACACTGTTATATTTATTTTTACAAGACTTACGGAAACCATCAACCATTTCAGAGAGTCCAGAAATGCTGAACTTTTCCCCACTGGCTGCTTTGCACCAGTGTTTAAAATCTCCAACAGGGCCAGGCAGGGATTGATTTGACCACATGGACGAGCCGCTTCTGTGTTTTGTTTTCCCTAACACCTGCCCAGATTTCCCACACACTTTCTTGACTGAGAGAGTGAAACATGAGAGTTGTGAACTATGGCTGGTGTCCATCACCTATTGTGTGCTGCTGTTCATTAACGCTTTAGGCTTCATTTAACACTGAGGTGCAATTTCCAGCCCCCAACACAGTGTACAGGAAATGTCATTGTGGATCAAAGTCTGTGTTCTAACCAAGTTCATCAGCAGCACTGCTTCAAAGGCTACCCTTCATTCTTTCATCAGTCTGCTGAAGCACATGTTGCAGAGGAAGTCCTGGTTAAGTTTATTTACCAGCACGTTTAGTCTCTGCAGTGGCCCCTGTTAGGAACAGGAAACATTCTCTCAGCAGATTCCACAAACTAATCATTGGTGTAAACAGCTGCCTCTGTTTCTTCCTGACAAAGCAGCATGAGGATGTGTGGGATTATCTAGTTGGAGGTTAGAGTATCAGTGAGCAGTTGACCTGCTTGAGCGAGAGTAAATGAAAAAAAGAGAGTTCTTTGTATTGATTTATGTCTCTACCTCCTCATATCCTCTTTATCTAATGAGGTTCTTCTAGTCGAGGCTGTGCGGGCACAGCTGAATAGTATGCCGACATATAGTTTTGGATTCAAAGGAGGAGAGACACTGGTGTCCCTTAGATGGACTGCCTCCCTCTTATTTTCCTCAGCAGAAACAAAGTCAGTCAGCAGTTCTGTTTCTTTCCTCTGCCATCTGCTCAAGCTGCTGGACTCGCTGATGCCGACTGATGGACGGTGCCGACATCGCAAACTAAGGCAAAACATGCAATTACACAAGCCATGCTATGTCCTTTTCTTCCTTTGGTCTCTTCTCACCACTGTGTTCCCTCAACATCAAGCTGATACAAGCTAATGTTTTGTTGTTTCTGGATTTTTTGTTCTTCGGGGACCAGCAATTAGGGAGGTCCTGTTAGCGTGTGTGGGAAACACTTAATTTGACCTATTTTGATAGTCATTTCATGTGTTTTCAAAAATTGCCTGCTGGGGAGCTTCAGATGAGCCGCTGCTGTGTGTCCAGCCTCGGTTTGTGTCTGCACGTGTCATTGATTAGAGGCTGCCTTTACTAGCTGACATTTACAGCAACACTGGGTGTGAGCTGCCAAGAAGCCAAACAAATCACAACAGGAAGAACATTCTTCTTTTCATTTCATTCTTTGTTTTTACACTTTTAAAATGTGTTTAAAATGCATGTCATCTAAATACTAGCCTGTAAAAATGCAAAATACATCCTTACTTAACGTTTCACTTCTCATTGGAGAAGCTTCTTTATTTCTAGCACCAAATGGTGGAGGGTCCCAGGTATTTAAACCCTAATGGGGCAAAGTGTGTTACTACATATACATTACAAACCAATTAAACTGAGCCATGCAAGACTCAAGTACAATATCAGAATAAGAATACGGTGTGATTCCAAATGTACTGTTTTCAGAACAGCAGGTCATTACCCAACAATCTACACTAACATCAAAACAACTAGTAGTTCCGTGTTCCAACATCAGGTCAGGAGGGATATATCATCACCCACACATTCTAAGAACAACATTTATATTAAAGGTATTGAATGCAAGAGCAGCTGACCTGATATAGAATATCGCTTAGTTGGAAACCTTTACTCTCCGTGGCCAACTACCAAGACTACGTGAAGCATCCTCTGAAAGTCTACTTAATGGAGTATTACAGACAATCCCTACTGTGGCCATCACTGAAACCCAAAGATCGAGGCAGCACAGAGGAAAGTTAGCCACCTATCAGAACAACAAAAAGGTGTGATAAAGAAAAGGGTCCCTAAGAGGTACAACAGCTGTTCATGCCTAAGGCCTTAGAAGCTGTCATGACTCACAGACTTGGCTACCTGCTAGAAAAGGTATAACAGAGACACAGAATATAAAAGAATAAACCAGACGTTATCCACTGAATCATCCAAGGTGTACTCTCTGTGGCAGGGGAAAAATATGAGAACCGTACATCAGTCAACAGTCATCAGCGAGTCCAGCAGCTTGACCAGATGGCAGAGCCCCACTAAGGCTGGAGACAGAGCAATACTGGAAGAGTAGAAAATGCTCAGTGGCTAGTGGAGCTAAGAGTAGACCACAGCAACCTCCCTGAACAGGATACAGTAACCACCACAGTGTCAAACATCCAAGGAAGAGTCTCGAGCACGAAGAGTTTTGGCTGAAAATTTAAAACATTCACAACAGAAAGAGATTTAACATGAACCTCAAACTGAGATTTTGTATTCTAGCATTAGCCCACTTTTAATTCTTTGCTTTCCTCTTTCTTTTCTCCTGTCCTTCAGCTTAATCGTCAACATCTTTTGACCACTAAATCCACCGTCCCCCCTCTGCACATATACAAACCATCTCAGCTTTGCCTCTCTATTTGTCACTTAGGTTCAGTGGACTCAGAACTGATTACTTTCTAGAACACAGATCATCTGTTTTTACCTACCCATATATAGTTTGTTCTCAAAACAACTACAAAAATGCAGAGTTGTAACTAAAATAAAACATAGTTTTCAAACATAATTCCTATTTACACTGCTTGTTAATTTCTTTACAAATGTGTGAATGTGCATTTTAGACCCCATTCCTACAAAACTGCTCAAAGAAGTCCTGCCATTAATTAATGCTTCAATCTTAAATCTGATCAACTTATCTCTAATAATCGGCTATGTACCACAGGGCTTCAAGCTGGCAGTAGTTAAACCTTTACTTAAAAAGCCATCCCTAGACCCAGCTGTCTTAGCTAATTATAGGCCAATCTCCAACCTTCCTTTCATATCAAAAATCCTTGAAAGAGTAGTTGTCAAACAGCTAACAGATCATCTGCAGAGGAATGGCTTATTTGAAGAGTTTCAGTCAGGTTTCAGAGCTCATCACAGCACAGAAACAGCTTTAGTGAAGGTTACAAATGATCTGCTTA
>VUQG01043433.1:0-13766 GCA_015106755.1 Etia nguti
GCGCATATATAAAACAGGTCCGCGGCTCCGAACCGTAGTAAAGGGACCTCTGACTAATACGTCGGGTTCCGTGTCAGGCTCGTAGCCGAAAACTAGCTTTGCTTTGTTGTCTGGGTCACCTTTGCTAGCGAGAGACAAAGAGGGGCGTTGAAAGGCTGCTCCAACGGAACTGATTGTTTCGGAGGAAAACACGAACACAGTGTACAGTCGAGTCTTAATAGCTTACTTACAACTGGGCTCGTCTGGCACTCTTTTTGGCTGCAGTGGTTGTTATTACATTTACATGCTTCTATCTCCCGTTTCTGGTCGGTGAGAACTCGTACTTTTCGACTCTCCTTTTTCTCCCTCCCTGGCGCTCACAGACACATAACGGGTATGGCAGTCCATTCTCCCTGCAGCACGGAACACACTGCCCATGAGGCTACATTCTTTAGGGCTATGCCTGTAACACTGCCTATTGCCTTCATATTAAATTATTTTTTGAATAATAATTTTTAAAAATATTTCTTCACGTCATTACGCGGGCCGCAAGTAGGGGAGACATGGGCAGCGAGATCGAGACACAGGCATTAGAGCCTCTTAATGCGTGTTTTGTTTGGGTTTCCACCAGCGTGGAATTACCGAAAATACAGAGGGCATATCCTAACATGTGAAACAGGAAAAGACCGCCGTGTAATCCAATTATTTCAACAAAGTAACTGTATTCTGAATATCACCTTTTTAAACGGTAACTGTAACGGAATACAGTTACTCATATTTTGTATTTTAAGTATGTAACACTGTGTATACATGTATTCCGTTACTCCCCAACACTGTCTGTGAGGGGCGGGGCGTGTTTTCTCTCATGATGCTGCCGATGAACCCCAAAGTGAACTGTGTCTCCTCCAACGTGTAAACCACCACACAGCAGCAACTGCATCGTGTTAAATGAAAGTGACCCTCATGATGATTGTATAATACACTGTGCAAACTTCAGAGGCTCAAGATAGATAGATAGATAGATCTTTATTGTCACTGTTACCAGAACAATGAAACACAGTTTGGCATCTCTCCATTTGCAGCTGTAGGTTTGTACATTCAACATTCTTTGGATAGGAGAATGAGATAAATAAAGATAAAAATAAAAATAAGATGTTTTCACCTGTGATCTCAGGTGGGCTGAGGCTGGCCTCTCTAGCACCTTAATCACTTGTCACATGAGGGAACACCTGTATCTTCTCCTGCTTCACACTCAGGACTACAGCTTGTGCTTATATCGCTTCTGATTTCAGGCTGTTTGAACATTACAGATGAGATGTTTGATTTTATTGATCAGTGATTAACTAACCTGTTTACAGGTGTAACATTACTTCACCTAACAGGTTCCTTTCTATCAGTAGCTTTTCTAATGATTACAAACTGATATTAAAGTACACAGAATGAGTCTTGTTCACAAAACTGTTTGTATGAATGTGTCAAGTTGTGATTGATCTGTAACTTATCAATATTTTCTCACCTGAATTTGTTCAGATTTAGACTCATTTTGTTTTGACAGATCAGTTCCTTCACATGTTTTCTTCTTTTTCATATTTTGCATGTTGCATTGAGAAAAGGGGACATGGCAGAGTACAGTTAGTGAGCCGTGTGATTTAAAAACATTTTGATTCCTCGGCTCTGTAGAAGAACAATCGGGCGGCTGTGCAGATTTGACTGAAATTGTTGCTGGACATTTCAACACGGATCAGTAAACGGTCAATAAAGTTGACCCTCCATTTTTGTATTTATTTAGTTTTCCAGTTATCTGACGTCACATGAAAACACCCTGCAGCAGATAGACCTGGTTCTGTTTCTGGTTTTTGCTATTAAGGTTCCTCTGAAGCTCAGCTTCACCTGTTTGTATTTTTGTTTTTGTTCTTGTTTTGTTTTTTTAGCGAGGTGCAGAAAGCAGTCAACGCTGCTCAGAGCCTCCATCATAGATGGATCGAACTGATGGCGGAGGGGGGCGGAGCCTCCAAGGAGGAGATTGACTGGACGACCAATGAGCTGAGGAACAGCCTGCGCTCCATTGAGTGGGACCTAGAGGACCTTGACGAGACAATCAATATCCTTCAAGTGTGAAGCCAACAGAAACACGCACAGGTGTATATACAGGTGTACTAGAAAGGTAAATACAGTTTTATGGTTAGAGCGTCTGAGATTGGCTGATTCATTCAGCTGTGGAAAAAAGAAAGGATGAAGAAGAAGAGGAGATGTGTATCACCTCAAAACTCTGGATAGTGAAGACAGTTTTGTTTGTAAATCCTCACAAAGACCTGGCGCACCAGGTGAGATGGAGCAGTTTGATTGGTTCATAAATGGTTAAGTCAGTTTGATGACAATTTAATGAAGAAGAGGAGGTTAACAGACTCCTCCCCTCCCACTGCACCTGAAGCTGCTGATTGACACCCGTTTCCTTGTCCATGCTGAGAGCAGATCAATCAATTATTAATCATTAACTACATATTTACAAACACTGAAATTGGCTCCAATCAATCACTGATTGTGAAGACAGAGTAAGTGATCATGTTGAATTTATTAGAACAGGCCCCTCTTCTGTGGAACCAGCATCCAGTTTGGATTCAGGAGACAGACACTATTTCTACTTTTAAGATTAGGCTTCAAACTTTCCTTTTTGCTAAAGCATATAGTTAGGGCTGGATCAGGTGACCCTGGATCCTCCCTTAGTTATGCTGCAATAGGTGTAGGATTCCCATGATGCACTGGGTCTTTCTTCTTCATGTGTTTATACACCTCTCTGCATGTAATCATTAGTTATTATTAATCTCTGGCTCTCTTCCACAGCATGTTTTTGTTCTGTCTTCATCCCCTCACCCCCAACTGGTCTCTCAGAAGGCCACCCCTCCCTGAGCATGGTTCTGCTGGAGGTTTCTTCCTGTTAAAAGGCACTTTTTCCTTCCTACTGTCGCCAAGTGCGTGCACATAGGGGGTCATCTGATTGTTGGGTTTTTCTCTAACACTATAAAGCGACTGTTGTTGTGATTTTTCGTCATTAACTTCAGCTACTAAATGCATAACCTCTGACCCTTGACACCAAATCTCCTTTCAGCCGAGGTTTCAGGTGAACCCATTGTGAAACTTAGCCTCACCCTGTGATGTGATTTACTTAGGTCAAATGGCGTTAAGGCGTCTGGGAAGGGATCTCAAAACTTGGCTGATTGTGACCCAGACCCGTTTTCACACCTTGCCTCGTGTGATTAGGTAGAGGATCAATAGGGGGTCCATGACCCTCTTGGGGACACTCCCATAGGGCTTAAAATCTGGGACTTTCCACCACTTGCTCTTAGAACTGAAGAAGCTTCTCAGATGAAATGTCCTCAAGAAACTTACAGAAGTCCAGATGCTTTTCTTTCCGAGCTCCTTATATTACGAAGCCTGGATGACTGAGAACCTTCATAGACATTCTATTCTATTCTAAAATTAGAAAACAGAAATGAATAAACTTTGACTGTTGCTTTTTCACAATAGCTAATATATTTAAATGTGATTCTTATTTTGTTAAACATGCTCTCTGAGCTGAACTAGGTTTCACTTCCATCTTTAGCACACATTAGGGGGCTACATGCCACCCCTGAGTTGAGGTCACGTTACCAACATTGTCATTATGTGACATGTTTTATATGAAAATAAGATCATTCTTCTTAACGGTAAGTTTACGCATTGTCGAGTCAAACCCAAAGAAGTTCAATCTGGATGCTGCCGAGCTGTCGAAGAGGAAGGCCTTCATCAACAGCACACGGGTTGCCGTCAAGGTAACTTTATTTACAACAGGAGACCGATGCCTCAGGCTGAAGGACCCAGTCATATTCTAATAATTTACAAGCTAGATTGTTCAGGTGATTGATTAGCTGAGATGTCCAGAATTGATCAGTTTGATTTGCTGCTTCGTTTGTTTTGAAGGAAATGAAAGATCAGATGTCGATTCCACCTGCTGCTTCTGACCGAAAGAACAAACAGGTAACCATCACACCTGGCTACGAGTGATCCTTTACCCGAGACTGAGATCCAGCAGAACCTTCAAAGGGCCACAAGATCTCTGGTGGATCCTCTTGGGGTCCTCCTGTATACCCGGTCTTGGTGCACGTGTAACTGTTGTTGTGACCTTCAGGCTCTGCTGGGTGAACGTGGTGCTCAGGGCCCTATATGGCAGCCCGGTGCAGATAAGTACAGCCGACTGGACCACCAGCTGCAGAACGCCAACTCTCAGTTCATCGAGGAACAGCAGGTCCAGCAGCAGGTACAAGAACACCTGAGAAACCTAAACAAACTTTCCACCTTTACAATGCAGCTAAAATGTTTCCTGTCTCTGATAGCTGATTGTGGAGCAGCAGGAGGAGCACCTGGAGCTTGTGTCGGGAACCATCGGAGTCCTGAAGAACATGTCGGAGCAAATCGGCATGGAGCTGGATGAGCAGGCCGTGTAAGATCCGAGTGTAGTAAGAGGGGTGGGCGGGAATGTCATGTGACTACAAACTGTCAAAAAAAGAGTGATAAAGGTGATTCGGTAAACTAAAAGTCCTGTGAGCCTCAGGTCAGTGCTTTGTCAAAGGCATTATGTTTGTTTTTGTTGTTGTTTTTTATGTGACGATTAAAGGTCACTTCCTGTTCTTCCTTCTCACCATAGCAGCTCATTGTCTGATCTTCTGTGTATGAAAAACCTTCAGACAACTTTTTGTTTCTGATATAGTGATTTCCAAATAAAGTTTAATTGAACTGAAACTTTATTTGGCCTGTAATAAACAGAGAAGTGAGGGGGGAGAGGAGGAACCTGTCAGAGACTTACTGATGTGCTTCCTGCAGGATGTTGGATGACTTTGGCCATGAGATGGACAACACTCAGTCCAAACTGGACAACGTGATGAAGAAGCTCGCCAAGGTGTCCCACATGACCAGCGGTAATCTGCCCAACAACACATGAAACAAGATATGAGTTAGCTCAGAGGGGTGGGCAGGGTGTTAGATGTTCAAAGCCGATGAATCAGAAATGATCAATTAGGGCAGGAAATTTTGTAGCTTTAAGCTGATTTGGATTTATTGGTGGTGGTGATGATGGTGATGGAATTATTGATCTGACTGTAGTTCACCCCCTCTGCTGATTGAACTGAGCTGGAGTCAGTGTGACTACCTGTATTGATCTGGTGCACTCAACTGTACTCATCTTATTATCTCTGTGTGTTTGCAGATCGTCGTCAGTGGTGTGCCATTGGTGTGCTGCTTACCATCCTCTTCATCATCATTCTCCTTTTCTTCATCCTCTGATCAATGCCTCCACCTATCGACATGAAACTTATCTTAATCCTGTCTACTGGACTCCATTTATACTCTACTGGACATTCTCTGGACTCTGCTGAACTTTATTTAGACTCTAATGGACTCCTTTTGCTGATCGGGAGTGAGCAGCACTTTTGGTTCCTTGAGTGTTTAACTGTTAGAACCACCTCAGAGGTCAAAGGTCATGTTTGGTGTGGTTTTGTTTGATTGTTCTTTTTATTTAAAACTGAAATAACCAGTTTCACTCGAGTTTAATGTGGACTTATTCTGCTCATTTGCACAGTGGATTTGCATGGGTCACAGCTCGAAGTAATCCTTCTGCATTTGATACTGGGCCTTGGTGCAGCCCTGCAATTTATCCTCCAGTGCTTCAAGACAGTCTTATTGACTGCCCCTCATAAACAGAAGGTATGAACAGCAGGTGGGTGGGGCTTCTATCCTCTCTCTGTGACATCATCCAGATTCAAGAGTAGAAAAAATGTTGAGAGCAGTCTGAGCTCTTGGCTGACAAGGAAAACTATATCCTCCTGAGAACCAAGGAAAAAAAAATCTTTTTGTGATTTCCTTCCTCTTTGGAGCTAAAAGATGCCACCCAGACACATGAGATCTCAATGGAAAGCCCAGGATGTCCTCTATTTAGTACGTCAAGACTTAGTAGGGTAGCGCAAATAATTCAAAAGATATAGACCAAAAACAAATGTCCATTAGAGAGGAAATGAATGAATAGGCTGGTTCTCAGGAGGGTATGCACTGTGACCTAATTATTAGAAACTTTAATACAAACATCCGTCACAGGAGCAGGAGACACATGACAGGAAGTGAGAAGAGCAGGTCCACTTTAAAGACACTTTTATCAAGTTGTGTCGAATACTAATTTTAATTTAATGTCGGAGTTTGTTTAACTCACGTTTAGTTCAGTTCAAACTGGTTTAGTTCAGTTTGAACTTCATGGCAGTACTTTACACCTAAAGTAGAAACACTAAAATTCCTGTTTTGTTTTTTGACTGAAACTGTTTTATTTTATTGTATTTTTTATTTTTGTTTTCTGTATTTATCACATGTGCAGCATATTGAGTGACTTATTGACCTGTGGATGACTTCCTGTGGCTCCTTTAGTGTAATATCCTGAAGGCTGGTGAGCAAGTTTGGGTTTATGGTACGCCGTGACGCTGCAATTCTCCTGCGGCCGCTAAAATGTTTCCTGAATAAATGATCTCAGTGTTCTGATGTCTGACTGAAACACAAAAAAAACCCGGAAATAAAGATTGTGACAAACCTGAAATTTCACCTGCTTTTACCCTAAAGATTAACCAGACTGATCATGTTTCCGCAAAACTTTATTCCTCACACTAAACAAGAATAAATAATGAGTGACTAAATGGACAAAGCTGTTAAAGATCAGTGATTGATAAAAGTGTTATCAGCTGACCGATGGTGAGATGTGTCTTGAGATGAATTTTTTTTTTTATTCAATAAAATCCAGAAAAGAAAATCTGAATCTGACCATTTGATTAAGGTACCTTTTAATCCAGTCTGACTGATTTCAATTATTGATCAATAAGTTTTTCACTTTGAATAATTTTCTTTTGGCAGGTCCCAGCTTGTTTATAAACAATATTTTTCTTTTTCTTTAACAAAAGCAAAAAAAACACAGACAAAATAAAAAACCAAGCTACTTCATTAAATAAAAAAAAATAAAATAAACAATAATAATAATATTATTAATATAATAATAAAATTAAATAATAAAAAAAAACAGTATCAGCTCAGAGGACAAATACTGCATGGCATTAAACAAATATTCACACCAAGTCAAAGTGATTTAACATGAGACAAGAAGCTTCTCATCATGAGAAAGTGTAAGACATATACTGCAGTTTTGCTTAAATTTAACTCGGTTACTGCCATAAACAGGTGAGTCAGGTTCAGTGTTGGCAATTGGTTCTTCAGTCAGGCAGTGTGGTTGTCACTCTGAATGGCACTCTGGTGTCGAAGGACCCGAATGGTGACAGACTGGTTCTGGATCAGGAGGTGGGTCACCTGGTCCAGACTGAGGCAGGCCACTTTCTCCCCGTTGACTTCCAGGATCTCATCTCCAACAGCCAGCAGGCCAGCATACAACTTCCCAGTGCTGCTGTTCATATCTTCTACATACACACCTGCAGTGTACATCAAACTGTTAGTGTTTTGTTGTTCTATAAAAAAGCCCCCCTTAAAGCTAGAACATCTTACTATTCATCATTGATTGAAGAAAATAAGAACAACCCCAGGTTTCTCTTCAGCACTGTAGCCAGGCTGACAAAAAGTCAGAGCACTGTTGAGCCAACCATTCCCTTAACGTTAACTAGTAATGACTTCATGAACTTCTTCACAAATAAAACGTTAACTATTACAAAACAAAATTATTCATAACCATCTCACAGATGTACCCTTATATACAGCTACTTTCAATACTGTTGATAATTATTTTGTCTTTATTTTTATTTTTCTAACTTTATTTCAATAATTGCTTCCTCCAAATGATCAACATGTCAACCCCATTCCTACAAGACTGCTCAAAGCTCTCAGTAGTTAAACCGTTACTTAAAAAGTCATCACTTGACCCAGCTGTCTTAGCTAATTATAAGTGAATCTCCAACCTTCATTTCATCAAAAAATTTTTTTGAAAGAGTAGTTGTCAAACAGCCAACTGATCATCTGCAGAAGAATCATTTATTTGAAGAGTTTCAGTCAGGTTTCAGAGCTCATCACAGCACAGAAACAGCTTTAGTGGAGGTTACAAAAGATCTTCTTATGGCCTCTGACAGTGGACTAATCTCTGTGCTTGTCCTGCTAGACCTCAGTGCAGTGTTTGATACTGTTGGCCATAATATTTACATTATACATGCTTCCCTTAGGCAGTATCTTTAGAAGGCATAGCATTCATTTTCACTGCTATGCAGATGACATCAAACTTTATCTATCCATGAAGCCTGATGGCACACACCAATTAATTAAACTGCAGGAATGTCTTAAAGACATAAAGACCTGGATGACCTCTAATTTTTTGCTTTTATCCATCCATCCATCCATCCATCCATCCATTTTCTTCTAATTATCTAAGGCTGGGTCGCAGGGAGGCGCCTAACCAGAGAAGCCCAGATCTTCCTCTCAGTGGCCACCTCCTCCTTGAGCTTTTCTGGGGGAAAGCCAAGCTGTTCCCAGGCCAGCTGAGAGATATAAACTCTCCAGCATGTCCTGCCCTGGGGGCCCCCTCTAGGTGGGACATGCCTGGAAAACCTCACCCAGGAGGGCCCCAGGAGGCATTATTGTCAGATATCCATACCACTCATCCATCCATCCATCCATCCATCTTCTTCCGCTTATCCGGGGCCAGGTCGCGGGGGCAGCAGCCCGAGCAGAGAAGCCCAGACTTCCCTCTCCCCAGCCACCTCTTCTAGCTTGTCCAGGGGAACACCAAGGCATTCCCAGGCCAGCCGACAGATATAATCTCTCCAGCGTGTCCTGGGTCTGCCCCTTCTCACCCTATCTCTACGGGAGAGGCCAGCCACCCTTCAGAGGAAGCCCATTTCCGCCGCTTGTATCCGCGATCTCGTTCTTGAAGCCAACTGAACCACATCATCTGCGAAAAGCAGAGATGAGATACTGAGACCACCCACATGAAAGCCGTCCTCCACTTGGCTACGCCTAGAAATTCTGTCCATAAAAATTACAAACAGAATCGGTGACAAAGGGCAGCTCTGGCGGAGCCCATCACCCACCAGGAATTAATCCGACTTATTGCCGGCTAAGAGGACCAAGCTCTTGCAGCGGTTCTATAAGCATTGAATGGCCAGTAGCAATGGGCCTGACACCCCATACTCCCCCCGCAGGACACTCCGAGGGGGACGGTCGAATGCCTTCTCCAAGTCCACAAAACACATGTAGACTGGTTGGGCAAACTCCCATGCACCCTCAAGAATCCTTGAAAGGGTAAACCGTTGCTCTTGCAACGGTTGTATAAGGACCGAATGGCTCAGAGGGATGCGGTTGAATGCCTTCTCCAACTCCACAGCCTAAAGCTACAGGAAGCTCAGCACAAAGAAAATCTTCACTGAGTTAAAGAAAACAGGAATATGGACTTTGGCCAAAATGTCACATGTTGATTTTTGTATTTGTTTGTTTTTTAACCAACTGTTTAGTTTGCTCATACTGACTCTAAGGAAAACTTCCCAATAAAAACTAAAGTGAAAAAAACCCCATTGCTTGCCATTATGGACCAGGGTGCTCCTTCAAAATTAGCAATCGCTCTGTAGTCTCTCACTTACCCTGGTTAAATAGCCAGAGTTGTGGCCTTCGACAATCTTGTCACAAAACAGAACAACTGTGGAAGACCATGGGTTTTGACTGTTCATAAAGAGTATTTTAAGAACTTTTTTAAAAAATTATTTTTTACTACAAGGCAGTGAAAGAGGCAATTTCTTTTTATTGCAACAGTCTCATAAACTGCAATAAAAACAATCCCAGGGTGTTATTTGACACCATTAATAGGATTGTTTCTCTTCTACCTGTGCATGCATTGATAGCCTCTGATGATGACTGCAATACATTTCTTAATCATTTTGTAAATAAGGTGATGGACTTAAGATCAAAATTTTCCTTAGGTTCCTTTCCCTTATGAAGATGTCCCTCGGTGCTCTGAGTCATTTACCTCATTCTTGACAATTACACTAAATGACTTGGTTAGCATAATGCTTACGATAAAAACTTCATCACCCTTGTTAGAGATCTTACCTCCCTCTGTCCTGCTTGGATCTCTTACAAGCAGTGGTCTTCCATTACTGTCTATCATTAACAGCTCACTGTGTCCCATCTTACTTTAAGTCTTACTTTAACTGAGGTAATCCCATTACTTTAAAAAAAACTAGTCTTGATGTCATTTCTCCCAGCAATTACTGGCTTATTTCAAAATTACCATTTATTAGCAAATTGTTAGAAAAAGTTGTTGAAAATAAAATCAGGTCTTTATTATGCACACTACAGATTTCTGATCCTTTTCAGTTTTGTTTTCAGAAGCAGTACTCCACTGAAACTGCTCTTTTAAAGGTCTATAATGATCTTTTAATGGCATCTGATGCAGGAAATTGCTGTACTCATGTTGCTTGACTTCAGTGTGTCATGGCCCCCGTGTCTGCCTGGCTGACCCAGTGTGGCTACATGTGTATTTTTGTTTTCCTCTCTCTCTCCCTCTCACGCAGATACCATCAAGCAGCATACCATATGGCTCATACCATAATATTTTTCTTAATAAGCTTAAGGTTTTGGCTGGTGTTTCTGGCTTAGCACTTGAATGGTTTTCCTCCTATTTATCTGGAAGGACCTTCTCTATTAGGGCGAGCAGCTTCTCCTACACTGCTTGTTTGACCTGTGGGGTCCTTCAGGGTTCCATCCTGGGTCCACTGTTATTCTCCTTTTACATCCTTTCCTTTAGCCAGTATTATTCAGTCTTTCTCTGGCATTTTTTTATACAATTTTTATGCCGATGACATTCAGTTGTACATGGCTTTTAAGCCTCACCAGTTGGATAGGCTGTCCACTCTAGTTGACTGTTTATCCCGGATTAGTGACTGGCTCACCAATAATTCCCTGTTTTAAACTCCGACAAGACTGAAGCCACGATTATAGTTCTTCCAAATATAAACTCAAGAATCAGTCAAGTGATTGCTTCTTTTTGCTTTTGAAGATCAGTGTTCGTAACCTTGGTGTAGTATGTTATTCCTCGTTGACCTTGGACTCACATATAAAATTGATCTCCCATTCCTGTTTCTTCCATTTAAGGAACATTTTTAAATTGCAAGCTATAGTCACCTCCTCTGAAATGAAGAAAATTGTTCACGCATTTGTATCATCGCACTTGGATTATTGAATTATTTGAAATATCACTGTGGGAACTGTCATTTTCTACATTACCGTCACTGTTCCACAGCAGGACAATAAAGTCCCCAGATAGAGTCTCCCTGACCCCAGGATATTAGTGAGTGGATATATTTAGTAATATGAGTAGTATTTAAGATGATATCAGTAGTAATGTGAAAAATACTTATATATATTAAGTATTAGGGGAAGTGTCGGTAGTGTCAGTACCAGAGTCAAGTCGTCCTCTTCCTCTGCTGATGATGAAGCCAAAGGTTTGGCCCACTGGACGTTTAAGCTCCAATAAAAACGTCCCATCAGGGCAAACCTGAAGAATCCGTCCGACACAGCAAACTGAAGAGGGACGACTGATGTCTTTGATGCCAAGACTACCAGGTAAGAACCTGAGAGACAAAAGGTGGGTAGGCTGTGATGGGCTGATCTGAGTATCAGGGTAGAAAAGAGAAGTGTGTGTCTTACTGTTCAGCAGCTGGTTTATAGTTAGCAGAACGATCTTTCTTCTTCTTCTTCAGCTCCAAAGATGACTTTCTTGACTGGAAAAGTGGCACCTCCTGCTGAACAGACAGAAAACACATAGGTTAAAGATGTAGTCTCGGCATCTGATGAAAGAAAACATATAATTCATGTTCTCACCACACTGAGGGACTCAACAGATGAAGTTTTCTTCACCAGGCTGGAGGAGTTCCTGGAAATTGAGGAGGTGGAGTCAGGGAGGGAGGGGCGGGTTCGCTCACGGGTCTGTGAGCAGAGGCGGTCGAGACTGCTGGTTCGAGTCCTGCTCAGTGTGACGGTGGAGAAAAAACGTCGCAGAGAAAGACGGGAGGAATCTTCTCTGCTGCTTAAACTGCAACACAGATCCTCAGATCAGTCACATGACACCTCACCTCGAAACACCTGAGATAACAGCTGGATTTAAACAGTGTATTGATCTTTCTGAGTTAACTTCAGTAATTGCTTCCTCCAAACCATCAACGTGTCTTTTAGACCCCATTCCTACAAGACTGCTCAAAGAAGTCCTACCATTAATTAATGCTTCAATCTTAAATATGATTAACCTATCTCTAATAATCGGCTATGTACCACAGGCCTTCAAGCTGGCAGTAGTTAAACCATTACTTAAAAAGCCATCTCTAAACCCAGCGGTCTTAGCTAATTATTGTCATGGTCCCCATGTCTCTCTGGCTGGCTCACGCTGGCTACGTGTTTTGTTTTTGTTTTTCTCTTCCTCTTTGCCTCTCCCTCACTCCTCTCTGCCTGGGCGGAGCTCATTATGGGCTCTTGCGCTTGGCCCACGCACCTGTGTGATTGTCACCACCTGCTGCTGATCTGGATGATTTCCCCAGCTGCTATTTAAGGCAGAGTTACAGAGCAATTCGCTGCTGGAATGTTGAAGCTCCTGAATGTGCCCCTCCTGGACCAGATTACGGACCCTTCCTGTGTGTGGTGGCGTGAGTGGAGTTTTGGAGCGAGTGCAGCTGAAGTGGAGTGAGTGTGTGCGGAGGAGCTGTGGTGGTGACTGTGCTGAAGAGGAAGCGTCTGTGTGGATTACCCCCTGTTCTTGGAGCCCTGGACCCCCCTCCCAACTCACTGTACATAAATGTAGCACTAAGGTGTTCCCCGTTGTAAATAAACTGTCTTCTTTTGTTTGCAAAGAACTCTGTCTGTGCGTGAGTCCGTCCAGTAGCCATGACAATTATAGGCCAATCTTCATCCTTCTTTTTTTTCTCAAAAAAAGAATTGAAGGAGTAGTTGTAAAACAGCTCTGATCATCTGCAGATGAATGGTTTTACAGTTTTAGTCAGGTTTCAGAGCTCATCGCAGTACAGAAACAACTTTAGTGAAGGTTAGAAATGATCTTCTTATGGCCTCTGACAGTGGACTAATCTCTGTGCTTGTCCTGCTAGACCTCAGTGCAGTGTTCAATACTGTCAACCATAATATTCTATTAAAATTATTAGAGCATGCTGTAGGTATTACAGGTACTGCGCTGCAGTGGTTTGTATCATATCTATCTAATAGACTCCAATTTGTTCATGTAAATGGAGAGTCCTCTTTACACACTAAGCTTAATTGTGGAGTTCCACACGTTTACATTATACATGCTTCCCTTAGGCAGTATCATCAGAAGGCATAGCATACATTTTCACTGCTATGCAGATGACACCCAACTTTATCTATCCATGAAGCCAGATAACACACACCAATTAGTTAAACTGCAGGAATGTCTTAAAGACATAAAAACCTGGATGGCCTCTAACTTTCTGCTTCTAAATTCAGATAAAACTGAGGTTATTGTACTCGGCCCTAAAAATCCTAGAAATATGGTATCTAACCAGATTCTTACTCTGGATGGCATTACCTTGGCCTCCAGTAACACTGTGAGGAACCTTGGAGTCATTTTTGACCAGGATATTTCCTTCAGTGCGCATATTAAACAAATATGTTGGACTGCTTTCTTCCATTTGAGCAATATCTCTAAAATTAGAAATATCCTGTCTCAGAGTGATGCTGAAAAAGTAGTTCATGCATTTTTTTACTTCTTGGCT